>JAOQML010127531.1:0-18063 GCA_027568935.1 Erythroxylum urbanii | reverse complement strand
AAGCTCATTTCAAGCTTCATTCAAGCCTAGAAGCATCACATGAAAGTCCCTAACCAATTGCAACTTCAATCCAAAATTTTTTAAAAAAGTGATGTTTAACCAATTCCCACGGACGTGGGATTTGTTGGCAGAAACTTTCCTAGCCAAATCCTTCCAAATTCCCAGCTTTTCCAACTCTAATTTTCAGGTCAATTTTGTAAGACCATTATGACCTAGAAAATGAGTTTTTTTGGCAATACCTACTTTTAAACAATTGTTTCTATATGTCTTAATTTTATAAAGAACCTAAGTTCATACAATTTGGTTGATTATTCTGAAATTTATACACAATTTACTACATACTATTCAAAAATAGGGACATAATCAGAAACTCAACTTCAAGACAATTTCAAAACTCTTAGAGATAGAATTCAAGCTCGATTTCTTTATGAAAATTGTAGCCATTTGTCTCTCATTTAATATAGATAAACAATCATCCTATTTGGATATCTGTAGGTCAAGATATGTCTAAAATACAGATGCATGCTCTATAGAAACAGTACATCTAACATATTTTCAGCACACTTTATCATCAATTTCATCCTAAGTCATCTCTTTTGCTTAGTCTATCACTTCTAACTTATATCCACATCATTTCCTCTTCGATTATACCCCAATTACAATTCAATATCATCTATGCACAATTCAAAATCTATGCTTGATCATACAAACCAAAAACAAAACATATCATATACACATTCATCATAATGACCTTTCTATCTTAAAAATCACCTTAACAATAACTTATCAATTATCAAAAAATCATGTAATCAAAATAAGAGATGACTAAGAATGAGTAGTTAGCGTTATTGAGTTTCTCTTAAGACTTAGGCAATTTTCTATGATTATCACCCAAGTTGCACTCACATTTGGGAGAGAAGATCTTGATTCTGTTTCAGAGAAGGTAGCTTGAGCATCTGGATCTGAACATCCGAGACTTATTTGTGGGTTGTCACGTTGTCTTTTTTGAGGTGTATTATGGATCTGGATACAAGCAAATCTGTCTAGGGTTTCTGCATTGTTATCGGGATCACTTTTGTTAATGTACCTCTTATAAAGGTGTTCTTCGTCCAACAGTACCTGTGTTCTTTGTGGCTTCCTGAAGGTGGGTTTTGGTGTGAAACAGATCACGACCATCTGGATCTTCTGAAACCTGGGCTAATACGAAGGTGTACAATGTCGGTTTAGGTATTGGTAAGGCTTCTTGGTTACGCCCAGGGCGACGACACTGTTACTGTCGCCAACACAGACGGGAGTTGTGTGTATTTGTTTACTTGATTAGTTTTTGCATAGATTGCATGTTTATTTACACTGATTAGATTCTGAATAGCTTGTGATTTAATCTGAGTTTATTGGGTCTGTGTAATGAATACCTCTGCTTTTGAACGCTTACTGTTCATTTGGGGATCTGGTTCCTTCGTGTAAGGGTGCGTGGTATAGGGAAGCGGCCTAAAATGCCGCACAAAGGCAGGGATATTACTTTTGAATGTTTGGAAGATATGCAGGTGAACGGTACTGGTTCACTAGTGTATGGCAATTCTATACCATTGAAATGCCGAAGGTACAGGGTTCACAATCATCAAAGATTGATTCGAATGAGGAATAGGATGATCTAGAGGAAGCTGGGCAGGATGGTGGGGTCCTAACGGAGTCTACTGATGCTAAGAGTGGAGAGGAAGAGAGTGCTGGGCGGGATTCGTCTATCGAGAAGGATGAGAGCACACAGAAGGTGGTTGCTAAAAATCTAGCTCCAGCTCTACCAGCCCCTTTGCAAAATTTACCAAAGTCATCATTTGTGGGCCTATTTAAAAGTAATCGTGAATTGAAGAAACGCATACAACTAGAATGTTGGGATGTTGTTCATTTAGATGAGGATGATGTAGTTCCCATAGAGCAGGAGTGGGGTTACTGCTTGGTGGGATGTTTCATTGGATGCTTCCCTGGGTTGTATTACTAGTTGGCATGTCAAATGTAAAATCGTACCGCATGATAAAGGGTGGATTATTTTCCAATTTGACTTGAAAGATGATAGAACCAGTGTTTTAGCAGAAGGCCCGCATCAGTTGTTTGGCAAAGCGCTAATCCTTAAACGATTACGAAAGGGATTTAACTTTGATTATCAAGATTTCATGCAGGTGCCCATTTGGATCAAACTTCCGAATGTGCCTTTAAAAGTGTGGAATGGAAGAGGGTTATTGAGCTTGGTTCAAAAGTGGGGAAACCTATTTGTACTGATCAGATCACGAGTACTAAAACTCATATTAGATTTGCTCATTTATTGTTTTAAGTGGATGTATCTAAAAACCCTATAACTAGATTTGATGTGAGCTTACCAGATAACTTCTTATTTACACAGGAAGTCATCTTTGAAACCTATCCAAATTTCTGTTATCATTGTAAACAATTTGTGCACAATCCCTTTGTGTGTAAAAGTCTGGTTAAAGATCCGAAGATGAAGGGTTCTAAGACTGACGATGACAGGCCTGAAATGCAAAAAGAATAGACTATGGCAAAGGGAACAGAAAATAAGGGTAATCAGAACCAGATTTGTCTCACACCAGGGCAAGTTTCTTCTGAACAGGTGTTGCCGAATTATGTTGATCCATCTCCTATGGGGTCTAATCATCCAGAAACTAGCACGGCACGGCAGACTAGTAATGAGGTATTGATTAAGGTCCCCACTAGTCATAAGAAGGGAAACTAGGAAACTCGAGGAACTCTACCCCAATCATTTTTAAAGGGCAGTAAAGATGCATAGGTCCAAGAAAAAGGACATAAAAAGGGGCACCATTTCTGACAGTATTGATGGTAAATAGTCTCAGGGTCAGGTGAGTATTATAGGAAGGAGTCACATCTCTTCTTAGCAAAAGGGGAAAACTTCAAAGGACCTGGATGCTTTGTCTGACATTAGTAATACAATGGCTCTAGAGGGGGACAAACAAACAAGAATACGCAAGACTAATAATAGAGGTAAATAAGTCCTTGATACAGTCCAGGATAATGATAAAGTGCCAGAGCAGAATGGGAGAGTTTTAACCGATCCTAGCCAGGTCCAGGCTACTAAAAAAAGGGTCAAGGGCTAGCAGTCTTTCAGGACTGAGAAAGGAGGGCTGCTTATTCAGGAAAATCAAGGTGTTGCATTGCCTAAAAGAATAGGAGGAGGTAAAACTTCCTCCCAATAGATATGAATCTCTTCTACTGGAATGTCCCGGGTCTAAACAAGACCTCGAGACAAAATAGTGTTGGTAAGTTAATTAACCAACACAGCTGCAAAATTGCTTGTCTTTTAGAAACGAAACTTACCAGTGAGGGACTACACTTGCTTATAGGAAATCGGTTTGCTGGTTGGAAAATGTGTCATAATTTTGATAATATTGAAGGTGGGAGAATGGTCGTGGTTTGGAATCCTAATTTTTATATTGTCAGGTGGAAGACACCGGTGAGTAGTATATCCATTGCAATGTTCAATGCCTTACCACGCAGAATACATTTGCTATTTGCTTTGTTTATGGCCTCTACAATGTCCCTAAATGCAGGGAATTATAGCAAAATCTGATAAGATTAGGAGCAGATATTACTTTGCCCTGGTATATTATAGGAGATTTTAATTATGTTTATGCTGCTAGGGGACGAATGGGCTATAATCCCCCGTCTACTTATTTGATGAAGGATCTATTAGATTTTTGGGTGTCTCTTGGCCTAGATAATGCCCCTTCTTCAGGGGAGTTTTATACTTGGAATAAGAAGCATCATTGGGCTAAACTGGAGAGAGTTCTTATGAATTCAGCTTGGAGTGATGTAGGATTGACATGCTTAGCCAAGTTCCTTAACTTGTTACCGGATTCAGACCATTATCCTATAAGCTCAGGGCAGAAGACCTTTTAAATTCTTTAATATTTGGCTCCAACATCCCTTGTTTTCAGATATTATTTGCAATAGTTGGGGCATGATAATGGAGGGTACAAAACAGTTTATTTTATGTCAAAAATTGAAGGCTTTTAAATTTCCTTTGAAATTGCTTAATACTGAAGCATATGAACATATTTCAGCCAAGGCAAAAAGGGCAATAGCGGATTTCCAATGAACTTACAAACTGTCCTTAAGTAGAACTGAGGACAATGTCTTACATCAAGAAGTAGTGGCAAAGAGACAAAAAGCTGCATTTCTATTAGATGCGGAGAGCAAATTTTTGTAGTAAAAAGCGAAGTGCACACATCTCCTTGAAGCTGATAAAAGTACTAAGTATTTTCATGCAGTGGTGAGAAAAAGAGGGCTAGTCAATGCAATTCCATATCTTATAAAAGCAGATGGATCTTGGACATGTTCTATGGAGGAAGTTGTAATTGAGCTTATCTAGTATTATCAAGGGTTATTTGGATCTTCTACCTCCGTTCAATGCCCTGACTAAGCGGTGTTGACTTATGGACCCCATTTAAGTGAAGAGGCTCAAGCAGGTTTGGTGGCTCCCATTCGGGAGGAGGAGATAAAAATGGCGTTGTGGGATATTAACAATGATAAAGCACCTGGACCGGATGGATACTCCTCAGCCTTCTTTAAATCTAAGTGGACGATCGTTAGGCTAGACCTCTGTGATACAGTGAATGAGTTCTTTACTTCAGGTAGATTGTTGACACAATTGAATCATACCATCCCGTGCCTAATTCTGAAGAAGCAGTTAGATAGAACAGTCTCTGATTTCCGTCCTATTGTATGCATGAATGTGATTTATAAGGTGATTTCTAAGATTTTGTCCTACCGTATGACTGCAGTTATGGGGAATTTGGTAGATGCCGCATAAGCAGCCTTTATTCCAGGTAGATCTATGCTAGATAATTTCTTTTTGGCAGAAGAATTGGTGAGGGGATACTCCCAAAAACGAATCTCCCCAAGATGTATGATTAAAGTAGATCTCACTAAAGCTTATGACACAGTTGAGTGGTCTTTCCTAGAAGAAATGCTGAAAGGTTTCGGTTTTCCATCCCTCTTGATCCGTTGGGTCATGACGTGTGTTCCCACTGCTTCCTTTTCGATTTCGATAAATGGCTCGCTTCATGGTATGTTTTGGGGTAAAAAAGGATTGCGTCGGGGGGACCCTATATCCTGAATACTTTTTCTCTTATGCCTGGAATACTTTTCTCGATTTCTTAAAAAGAATACGGCTAACTCGATCTTTAATTTCCATCCTAAATGTCACAAACTAGGTATTACTCATTTTGCCTTCGCGGATGATCTCAAGCTTTTTTCACGAGGTGACTATGAATCTATACATATTCTTATGACTTTATTGGTTGACTTGGGTTGTGTTACGGGATTGAGGGTAAACCCCTCTAAATCCATCGTGTACCTAGCAGGTGTGTTTGGATGGGAGAAAGAAAGGATTCTCCAGATGGTGGAGTACCCATAGGGGAGTTACTAATTCGATACCTAGGGATACCTTTGGCTCCTATGAAGGTATCTGTTGCTCAGTTTTCTATTTTGCTTGAAACTGTGGAAGCTTTCCTAAATGCTTGGAATGGGAAGTCATTATTTTATATTGGTCGAGTTGAGTTGATAAACTCAGTTATTCAAGGGGTCCTCTCATTTTGGTTTCAAGCGTTTCCTATTCCCACCACAATCCTGGACAGATTAACTTCACTGTGTAGACTATTCTTGTGGGGAGGAAAACATTTTCGAGTCGTATGGGATAACATATGTGTCCCTAAAGAGGAGGGTGGATTGGGATTGAAAATTTGTAAATTATAGAATTTGGCTCTCCTTTCAAAAATTGATTCTCTTTGGGTCAGATGGATTTATGAGATTTATCTAAAGGGTGCGGCAGTGTAGGATTGGATGCCAAATAGCTATGATTATGCTCTTATGAAGAAGATAGCAATGATTTGTGATATTTTGTTGGAAAAACTGGGAGGTCGTGGGCAGGTGGTCAATGGTTACAACAGTTTTGCTTAAATGGGAACTTTTCTTTACATAAGATATATGAATTGATTCAGACAAAACATCAGATAAGGCCATGGATGTCATTTATTTGGAAGCAGTATATTCCACCTAAATTCTCTATTATAGCTTGGCTTAGCCTTCTTAATAGACTGCCTATAAAAGATAATTTACTCTTTTTGGATATTGATAGAACTTGTAGTTTGTGTCAGATGAAGTTGGAATCAGTGGAGCATCTTTTCTTCAAGTATGTGTATACTAATGAAGTTTGGAGTGGTATCCGTGACTGGCTAGGTATGAATCAGCCTATGAACACTCTTTATAATGCTATCAAAAGTATTAGGCGAGATTACACAAGCACACGTCTCTGCAGTAAAGTAGCTAAACTAGTTATTATTTGCACAGTGTATGTCATCTGGAAGATCAGAAATGCAGTGCAATTTGACTCTGCTTCTTTTACGAGCTATGATGTAATAATCAAAATTAAGCTCTTAATTTATAAGATTTTGTATAGACTATACCCTTCTGATATGATTATGTTCTGAAATGGTTAGCTCTTTTGAGGCTTTGGGTGAACAGTTAGGGAGTGGACAATGAATAAGTGCAGGTTAGGAAGCGGCTACTGCATGGATAATTTCAATCCCTTGAAAATTGAAAACATGTTGGAGATCTTTAGATATTCTAGGGCTATCTTGTACCTAACCTCTATTTGGTTGTCTTGGGGTTTGAGATGAAGGAAATGTAGTCAAGTTGGGTCCTAGGAGGGGAAACTTTTTACTGATGAGTTCACCTTGTAGGAGTGTTTGGTGTAGTTTGTAGGCGGCATACTTTAGATGGAAAATTAATTGCTGCCTTGTGGTGTAGAGTCTTGATGCTCGGATGGGGGGTTTGTGTAGGATTACAGGACTTCAAATGTAGTCTCCTTTTGTCATGGAGAGGGGCCTATAATGTTCCTTTAATGATACTATCATGATGAGGAGAGATGTATTATATTTGGAGACTTACTGTTGGCTTTACAATATGGTGGGTGCTGCTGGGAGCTGAGAATACGAGCCTGGGTAGACTTAGATTTGGTGGAGGGATGGGAGGGAGGTTCCATTTATAAAGTTGCAAAACTATGAGGTTGGGGTTTACTGTTCACATATGTTGTTAGAAAAGTGGTGGAGAGACAAAGGGACAGCAACTTTATTGCCAATCTGACTACTAGATGGGGAGGAAAGACCCTACACAGAAGCTTCAGGGTGATTGAGTTGGGATGAGTTTGCACTCAAAAATTTCTCCTGCCTGGGGAGACTTCAAAGAGGCCGACTATGTTTTTACTAACCTTTTTTCTGTGCAGGTTGGACTGATGCTGGATGGAGCCTAGATTATTGGTAACACTGGTGTCTCCTGCATGCCATGGTCAATGTTCGCTGCCGCTGTGCAAGCCATGGTCAATGGCCGCCGCCGATTTTTCCATGTTGAAGCTACTGTTCATAGCAGATGGAGGTATATAACTGCTGTAAACTAAGTGAGCTCTTGATAATAGGTGCTTTGGGAATCTTCATTTTCCTTACTCGAGTATTACCCATTGTCAGATTTACTGAGCGCCAAACTTACTGTTGCTGTCCATTGTTGCGGGTCGAAGACAATAGTTGTTGGTGCTTCATCGTCGGGCCTCCTGTGCATCATGGGAGCCAATATTTGATGGAATTACTATTCACTAGAATTACTGTTCAACAGCAGCAACACTGTTCCCTACTGGGAACACTATTCACTGCCAGCTGTTAAGTAAACTACTACCAGTTGGAGCTTCGCCTAGGAGTACAATATTCAGCTTTAGACTTTTGCATGGTTTTATGTAATGTTCTTTCGGTATTTTGGTTAAATTAGAAAAATTATTTGACTACCCTCATTGTGGTTGTACTGGAGTACTTAGTTCACCTTTTTGGATGTACTAAGGACATGGCTGAAATTTTTGTAGGCTTCGAACTCATACTTTTTGATTGTATTACGAGTCGGGGTATGCCCCTAAGGACCGTGTACATAAACAATTTTGGTATAATTCATTTACATTTTACCAAAAAAAACAAGACATCAACAATCTTTATTCTTTATCCACAACACATACATATAAATTCATGACCAATCCATCAATCTCAAATTACTCATCATACATGTTCTATTTACACTAACCCTAGCTTCTCATATAACTCATGTACATCATCATAGAGGTGTAGTAGGTTAGGTTTTCTTGTGACAAAGAAGAGATAGCATATTCTTGAAGGAATAAGTGAAGGATTTTGGCAAAAATCAAAGATTGATGAAGGTTGTGAAACAAATTCGTGGAGGAGAAGAAAAGAAAACAATGAAGAAGATGAAAAGAGAATCATTTATGATGGTGTGGCAAAGTAACAAATGAAAGACCAAATGAGTCTCATTTAGAAAGAATCGTGGGGTATAAGTGGTGTGGCAAGTGACACATGTCACTTTCTCATGGTTCCATTTGTCCCTCCTTTAATAACTAGTCCATTTGATTCTAATTTTTACTCCAATTATCTCCAAATTTCAATGACATATGTCATTAAATCCTATAGCCATTTATCAAAATTTTCACTGTCATTTGACAGTTAATTCTACTACCATTTATCAATAGTCTTGTCACTTGGCATTTTTCCTAGTCTAAAAATACCCAAAAATTTTAGAAATTTCCTAAATTTCACCAAAACTCTAAATCAATAATTTAATACACCAAATAAGTTCTCAGAAAAAAATATTCACTATCCACATCATAATTACATTAAATCAATCATTTATACCCGGAAATGTCAAATTAGTGCATGTGCAAATTATTGTAATGTGTGCAATAATCAATGTCACATACATAATGCTAATTTATGCATAAGTATGAAATACATTTTTCTAATCTTTGTTATTTCTCATGTACGATATTTCTGGGCTCTAACCCTTAATATGGGAATGGGATGTTATAGAGGAAATATGATGTAACTTGTAATTTTTTCTTATGTTATCTTAGGGAAATACCAGTTCTTTTATTTTATTTATCTCCTATTGATTATTTATTTTCATTGTTATTGCATGAATATATATATATATATATATATTGAGGACAATGTAAAACTTAAGTGTGAGTGAGGGACTTTAGGTGCTTATGATTAACAATTTCATTATGAATATCTTACTAAGAAACAATTTTAGAAAACTTTTTTATGTTGACAACATATTGATTGAGATAATTCATTATGAGTTTGATTGTCTTTGTGATGTAAAGTGTTTAGCCAAATAGATATAAGCTTTGATGGCTAAGTTAAGTTCATTTTGTTTTATTAATTTAGAAAATGAATATTTGATTTATATTATGATACTTTTATATAATTTTTACATATATTAAGTCAATATGAATTCTTTTAATCATATTCATTATCCCACATAAAAAATAAAGCGTCAATAAATAAGCATTGAATAAATTCACTCTACTAGTTTTATACCATGTAAAAGGGTTAAAGTTAAAGAGTGGTGTTAATAGCCATTTGAAATATTGAATTAGTTGAATAATGGGAAGTATTTGTGACAAGGTGTTTACTCTCATATAAAAAGGGTAGGTGACTTGTTAATCAAACTCCAAATGCTCTTATTTGGTTTAAAGTTAGTGTGATGTTTTTTCAATAAAAGGTATGAACATGTTCAAAATTTAAAGCATTTTTTCTCATATATGTGCATTTTATTCATTAAGTTGAACTTTATGAATTAAGTTTATGTTTCAAGATTATGAAATGAAGTGAATTGATTTATAATTTGATGTAAGTAGCTAGATACCTAACAATTTGCTAACCTTTGCAATTGAATAAGTAGTAGAGAACCTTGATCCATATATTTTCTTTATTTAATTCTTTTCTGAAATTTCCTCTTATTTACTTTATGAGTACTGAATTAAATTTACTTAAGTGTGGGAGAATTTGATATTTTCTAAATAGAATATATCTTTACTATGATATTTGGAAGTGTTATTCTTATATTTTGATTTTTTTATTAGATGTGGTACTTATAGTAATTTATATTTTGATTTAAGTCTTATTTTAGTCCCTTAAAAGAAAAGGAGGGGATTTAGAGAAGATTTTGAGTCAATTAGGAGCAATTTTGGTTGATTTTAAATGAAAGACTCAAAATATTGTACTAACAAAATATTATCACAATACCATGATGCTTCTGTATCACAAAGAGCTATTTACTAACTAACATCGCACTAAAACATCACAGTATTTTTGTTATGTTCAAAAAGGGAGCATTATATTTCTTCAAACATATGTAACATCTTATCATGTTCAATCTATATTTTTCAACATAGCGGTAACATAAAACCATATCCTACCTTACGTTAGTAGTGATTTATTATGTAATAATTCTGGAATGATGATTTAAGAAAATAAGAGGCCAACATAGTCCCGTATTTGGATCATAATATTTATAAAATTAAGGTGTCATTTTTAAAGAGACAGGTGACTGAAAAAAAAAAGAAAAAGAAGAAGAGAGATTATTTTTAAAAGCTAAAATTAATTAGGATCCACTTAAAGTAATGGGATCAAAAGAAGAACAACTATAGGAGTAGAAATAAGAAATCCATTAATATTCATCAAGAACTTCAAAAATTTAAGAACCATGAGAATGTTTTCTTTTTCTTTTTTCTTTCTTATTTTTATGATTTTCCTTTATTTTATTATGAACTAACTAGGATATAGATCTTGGTAAGATGGACATTACAACTTGATATCTTGAATTGATACTTTAATTTAGTGAAAATTTTTAACTTTCTTGAAAACTATTAATATTCATATATTATGTTAAATTAAAGAAACAAGAGTTAAAGATTCAATACTTAGATCTATTTATTAATATCTATAGAAGATATATATGAATAGATCACAATAATAATAATTAAAAATTTATAGATTAGTAGACATAGAACTATATGGTCTTGCTAAGTATGGTACAATATATTATAAGAATTCTTAAAGCGAGTTAATACGTTCTTACATTTCTTTGATTTGAAAGAGATTTTGGTCAAATTAATTTAAAGATAGGGACTGCATTACTCAAGATAAAAATATAGTTGTCACTTATAGATTCTTACATATTCAAGGAACTATGATTAATCATTAAGTCAAGATAAATCTAAAGCATAGAAAACAATCTAAGGGAATTCTTGTTTGGATCTTATTTACTCATTGGCTATTTAATATTATTCTTTCCTTTAATTTGGTGACTTAGATTTATTTTATTTGTTTCCTTTAAATAAATCATTCGCATTATTAAATTAGATAATAGAAAGATAATCATTTCCAATAGTCACAAGCTCTATAGGATTTGCAATCGACTCACTTAAGCTATATTATAGAAAATGATAGTGCACTTGCCTTAATGATTTCTTTTTGTATTATTTTTATGCTTTATTTTTATTCATATTACACATCAATATAACAAGTTAAGTGCATTTATTTTAGAAAATAGGATTACTAAAGTTAAGGTTGATATAATACCTTTTATCAAAAATGGTAATCATGAAATTCTAATTATTCAAATTTATATTGATGATATTATCTTTGATGTTACTAATAAAAGAGTATTTGAAAAGCTTTCTAAGTGTAAAAGTAGATACTTTTAGATGAGTATAATGGGAGATATTAATTTCTCTCTCTTGGACTCTAAATTAAAAAAAGGGAGTCTTCACCAATCAACGAAAGTATACTAAGGAAATACTCAAACACTTCAAAATGGTTCAAGCTAAACTCTATGAACATCACAGCTAAGTTAAATAAGGAAAAAGAGGGTAAGATGGTTAATGTAAAACTTTATCAAGTTATGATTGGTATTTTGCTTTATTTTACAGTAAGTACGTTCAATATTATATTTAGTGTATGCTTATACGTAAGATTTCAATCGAGTCTTTAGGAGTCTCACCTTCTAATTATTAAACATATAATTAAATACCTATGTAGTACTTTATCATTAGCACTTTGGTATCCCAATAACACAGTTCTAATTTAGTTAGATATTGGAGTATGGATTCTATCAATAGTCTTTTAGATAGCAAGAGAAAAGCTAGTACGATTCGATATTTAGGCAATGTATTAGTCACATCAATTAGTAAAAAGCAAAATCTAATTACTTATCAACTATCGAAGCCAAATATATGGTAGATAAAGTTTGTTGAGTATACATTCTATGTCTTAGAAAATAACTTAGGGACCATAACATAGATCTTACAAAAATACCCATTAGGTGGACAAAACTAGTGTCTCATATTGTACAAAGAACCCCATTCAACATTTAAGAACTAAGTATATAGAAATTAAATATCACTTCATTAGAGACAATACACAAAAATGGGATATTAAACTATAATTTATTGACACACTACACTAATTAACTGATATTTTCACTAAGCGAATGAGTGAGGATAGGTTTTGTTAATTGAGAGATAATTAGGTATGCCTGATGAGATTTTTATATGAAAAGGATCCTTTTATATGACTTAACTCATCATTAATTTTTATTAAGTTGATCTATGATATGTCTTAATGTTTTAATTTAAGTTTTGAGAATGATCTCAGAATTTTCAAGTCATACTAGTCAACCTATATCATAGTGTGATCAACTAGTGTCCTTATAATTTACAATTTCATCTATGTAGTGAGTTTTTTTATAGTTTGGTTAATGAACTAGTTGATCAATAACTAAAATTAGTCAGCCATTGTTGCTTAGTGATCAATCAATATAGTAATTTTTTCAAAAAAATTCATATGCAATGAGTTTGTTTAGAGTTTCGTCACTTATATTGGTTGACCAACACTATGCATTAGTTAACCAATATAGTTGCCTTATCAACCATTGTAATGAGTTTTTAAACAATCTAAAACTCTTCTTTACCTTTTCATCTGGAAAGTCTATATTATTTCTAAATCTCACTTACCGTTGTTGCTTTCTTCCTATTATTTCCCCATTCTTACCACCTTCAAGCATCTATCTTCACCCATTTTTTCTTTTCTTTCCCATGAACAAAGAATCATTTCTTGGAGCACTTCATATTCTAATGTTCTTAAAATCACTCCAGAATCTCCAATGACTCTCCTCCTTTTCTAGTGAACCTCAAATGGCATATTTAGCTCTAGTGAAGCTATCTACATCTTTAAGACAAAATTCCATCAACCACAATAATTAATTCTCCCATTTCAATATGGGGTAAAACTTAACCTCCTCTTCTTTTGGGTTTTTTTAAAAATTCCCGTATTTTTCTTTGAATTATTAATTAATTTAATTTATTTTTATGCTTTTAAACATTTCTCTGAATTCAATTTTATGACATTACATTCAAATTGAAAATTGCTTAAATTAAAGTTTAAAATTGAGGATTTCTTAATTATTTTCGTATACTTTTTAATTTTTTAAATTTATGCTTGACCAGTGAAATTGAAGAATCTTTTAAGGTTTTCTAACTCCTAATTTCATGTAATTATGTTCAATTGTATTGAAATTAAGCTTTTGGCATTTTTATGCTACTTAAATTTAGGAACTTTTAAGTTAATTAGCATTCTACAAATTTTTGTAAAATTAATGGTTAGTTACTAAATTGGCAATATATTTGAGCTAGCTAATATTCAATTTCATTCAAAATTATTAACTCATAACTTAGTTGAATAATTTCGACCTAGAAACTTTTGAAGAAATTGAGAAATTTCAATTAGGCATAGTTATATGTTACTTTCACAAAATTGAAAGCATTGCATTCCTTGATTTTTATTTTAATTAACTATCTGGTCTTTATGATTTGCCTTGAATTTTTTTACTTAGATGCATATTACTTATTGCATTAAATAGGAAATTGAAGTTGGTGAGATTGAACTTTTAAAAATTTTATTGAACTACTTTTCTTACAGGTGGCCTTCGACCTTCAAATCATCAATACCTATTATTTTTGTTAGGTTTTTCTTTCCATTCTTAACATACCTCAAATCTTTTATTCCCATGGTAGGAACTAGATGGAACTTTTGTTATGCCTACAACTAATTAGTTTGGCTGTAGTTTAGTTGCAATTGTTTAAAGAAATTCTTTATCTTATACATATTTAGATGTATATGAAAAATTCCATGGCATAATTATACATTGCAAATGAAATTATAATGAGATTATAATTATAAGATTTATATTGCATTTATGTATTATTCCTAAATTGTTCCTAGTCATTGTTTTATTAAGACTGGACATTAATTGTAGCATCCCATTATCCCACGATTAGGGTTAAAACCCTAGGATACTATATATGAGAGTTTACTAAGAATTTAGCATGCATCATATAGCATACACATACATATGAATAATGTTGACACTCATTAAAGTAATTGTACATGCATTCATTGACATTTTCTGAGTATAAGTGACTTTAATGCGAATAAAATGTGAATTGTGGATTAATTATTTTGAAAAATTGAATTGATATGTATTAAAATCATTTTCACATTTTTGGTGACATTTTAGAAATTTAAATTTTTTTCACATTTTTTGTGACATTTAAAAAATTTATAAAAATTTGGAGTATTTTGGACCAAGAAAAATATAGAAATAATAGACAAATGGAAGTGTGGCAATTAGATTAGTAGTTAATTGACAAATGGACTAATTATGGATTGACAATTGGACAAATTTCTATGTGACAAGTGGAGCAATTAGTAAGTGACATATGGGCTTATTAAATGGATGACAAGTGTAAGACATGCCAAAGGACATGTATCAATGGGGATGGAGCCACCTAGTAACGTTTTTGGGTAAGAAATTTTCTGTAGCTCCTTTGTTTTGTCTCCATCGAAAACACCATCTTCCTTCTTCCTCATCCATCACTTAAACATTAAACTTCTTCATTTTTTTGTGTTATTGGCTTACCCACGTTAAACTTTGCAAAGAAAACATTCCAGTCCATATTTTGTTTTATTTCTCTCTATTTTTTCTTTTCTCCATCCACCGAAATCACATATTTGCCCTCTCAACTGCTGGAATTTTTCTGAATAATGTAAGTGATGCTTTAAGTTATATGGGTAGTGTAAATGACATTTTGATGAATTTTTAGTGTTTGTAAATGGATGCATGTGTGAGTGGTGTTGTAGGAAGAAGAGTTTCAGTGATACAAGCAAAACGAAAATGTGTAACAAGAGTGATGAAGGATTGTGGTAATTGGACTTATATGAAGATTAGTGAAATGCAGAAAATGTAAAATAGAAAAGTGTGAATTAGGTTCTGTTTTGGGTTTTGATTATTGATGAATTTGTTAATTGTGACTAGAGAATTCTAAACTAGGTATTTAGGTTTAATTGAATCATCAACTTGAAAGGATAGAGAAATGATAGAGTTTTGACAATGAAGTATGCTGGAGTATGTTATATATAGTGTTTTGGCTATAACTTGATCTATGAATATCCATATTAGATTCATTTTGATCTATAATAAACCAGAGACATATGGCTACATTTTTCATGAAGGAATCGAATTTGAATTTTGTCCTTAAGAGTCTTGAACTGTGGCTTGAAGTTAAAAACTGTGTACAGTTGTGTTATGAGAATAGTCTATAATAATTTGGTTATAACTTGCATAATACTAAACTAAAATGCATGACTTAGATGTCATTAGAACCTTAAGACATTTTGGAACATTTTGTTAGAAGAAGGTGTTCCCTAAACATCTCATTCTCTAGGGCATAATGGTCATACAAAACTGACCCAAAAATCTGCCTTGAGAACAATTTTGGAAAATTAAAGCTATAGGTTGAAATTTTGGTTTCAAGTTCATCTTCCTCTTTTGACCTATTTTACATGTCTTTAAGGCATGAATTTGAAGAAACTCAAAGAATCAAACTTGTAGATATAGGTCTTAGCTTGACCTCTGTGAAAGTGGCTTGATAAAATAGTAACTAGAGCTTGAGCTATGCTTATTTTTCTAATACTACCTGTGATAAACCCCTGTGCAGAAACCTTATATTATTTCCTTGTTTTTAGGTGCTTCAGAGCTCGAATCGGTCAAAGTATAAAACATGAAAAATGATTGCTGATGTCTTATTAATTCTTTTGTGAAACAGTTTGGCTAAAAGATATCTTAATAACTTTATGTAGTTAATTGAAATCATACCCTAAACAATGGACTATTTTGATGAGAATGAGTTCAAATCTGGAAATTTTGGTATGTTTAAGGAATAAATGAGTTTTTAATGTAAATATGATCATAAGAACATGAGAAATGTGTATAAGGTATGGATGAATGAGCATTAAAGAACATAGGGTATTTATGAAGAGAATTAGGTGAATGTATGAGTATATGTTGCTGGAAAATTTTGGCGAATGTATAGATTTAGCTTACTAAAATTTCAGAAATAAAGTACCAATTGTGTGTGTTTTATAAGAAGCTTTTTGATCATGGAAATGTTTAAGGATAAGTGTAAATATGAGTTAATGTGATTCAAAGCATGTAAGTGATAAATTGGGAATGACTAAATGAGAACTAGGAAATTGTGGGAGTGTATAATCCTAGGACAAAGAGTGGTATATGTAAGGGTGATCAAGTGTATTAAAGAAACATACACGAGAATTTGTCATTGAACATGCATAATACATTATACATATATAAATGTGCTTATTCATTTGAATGTGCAATGTAGTAATATGAAAATGTATATGATTGCAAATAGAAGAGCACATTAAGCGACCGCTTCCAAACATTATTGGGACTTCAAGACAATAAGCTAAAGGGAGCATTTGTGAGTAACCTAAGATGGTCTTACCTTGATTGTTTGTTTAATTGTGAATGTGAATTGATATGTGATATTGTGTAATGAATTCCAAACATAAAATGTCCGAGGCATTTGGTGCATGAATAACACATTGGATGTGTTTCTTGAATGTGAATGTGAATTGATATGTGATGTTGTGTACTGATTTCCAGACATAAAATGTTCGTGAAGTTTGATGCATGAATAACACATTAGAAATGTTCCTTGAATGTGAATGTGATTCAATAAATGTGTTCTCAACTTATATGTTGAATGCTAGACCAAGTTCGATAATCAATGTGAATGAGAAAGTGAATGCGAATGCAATGAACTGAACATGATGATTGATTATGTTTGATGCATTTATTCCATGAATGCATGAAATATAAAAGCAGTTGTGACCAGAGTCACTAATGAAAAAGAGCTTAAAGCTCAAACATCTGTGATAAGAGCCTATGGCTCAATTGGTATGATAGAGCCCGATATCTACAACGAATATGGGACAGTATAATAGAGCTCAGTATCCACAATGGATACGAGACAGTGAAAAAGGAACTCGGTCATAATAACATAATAAATAAAATTGAGTCTCATAAATATTGCATACACATATGAAATGAATAAATTCAACAATTGCAATGTTTTGAGGACTTTTATAGTATGAAAGTTGTGAATACTTATCGATGATTATGTACTGTATGATCGCAATGAAATGATAAATTGTATTAATTTTGAAATGTGACAATTATGAACAAAGTGCTTTGTGATATTACATGATGGTAATTGAGATGATGTGAATTATATGATAACACAAATTGTGTGTTACATGACAAGAGTGAATCATTGAGGATGGTTACTCAACTGAGTTCACAAAACTCAACCAAATTGTAATGTTGACATTTTGAGGTTCGAGAGAGCGACGACTTAGCTTCTAAGACTGCTTATAAGAAATCTTGTACAGTTTTTGGATAGAAGTTATGACTCAAAGTTCAGTTAGCTAGGACTGATGGATTAGTTTTTAAATTTGTTAACTCCTCATGTACGTAGCTTATTTTGTAGACAGAGCTGTAGTCTCTGATAGGTTGATATTGTATAAATATGGATGTGGATATAATGCTACATTGTAAATTAAGGTTATGAAATGAAATGAGGAAATTTTGGATTTTTGACATTGTGTTTGTTGGGCCCGAAAAATTTTAAATTATTTTGAGTTCTTAATAGATTTATTATTTTGGAGCAACTAGCATGCCAATGTTGGGAGGATTTATTGCTTGAATTGATGGAATTAA
>JAOQML010127509.1:0-33134 GCA_027568935.1 Erythroxylum urbanii | reverse complement strand
CCTTAATGAGTCCCAAAAGTTCACTTTACCCTTCCTTATAAGCTTAGGCTCTTTTGATACTTAAGTTACATGCCAAACATGCCCTCAATTCATTCTTATGCATTTATTTCACTAACTAGCAAAATAAAATTTTACTCACATTGTACTAAATAATTAATCTCCAAAAATGATTCTATCATAATCCCAAAAATTATTCTAAGGAAAAAATTAAAATCTCATGCTTATTCCATAAACTATTATGCTTAATTTAACGAAAAATTTTGGGGGCCAACATTCCAAGCCAACATCTACCTCATATGCAACATGCTCAAATGACACATTCATTACAACTTTAGGAAGATGCATTAATTATGAATAACTTTGCTACCTCGTGCACTTCCTCCTTGATAAATTTATTTAAACAAAATTTTTATTCTTTTTCTTTCTTTCTTTCATTTTCATTTTCTTTTTTTCTTTTCTTGTGCTTTTCTCTTTTCTTTCTTTCTTTTCCTTTCTTTTTTTACATTAAAAGAAACTACATTAACATGGGAATTTCAATGATAAGACAAAACAAAATATCCTAACATTAACAAACTCATACATATGTACACCCTTACATTTACACTTTTGTACATCCATGAACTCACCAATCACAAATGCTCCACTAGCTTTATGGCTTAGGTAGGAAATTTGGTTAAGTATAAAGCATGTAATATGGTTGATACAAAAAGAACAGCTAATAAGGCTCAAAAGGGCTTATAAAAAAGGAAAATCATATAATGGGTAAGCTATTTGGGTAATGTAGTTCATAAAAGCAAAGAATGCCTAATCATATCCATGTTAATGCTTATGATAAAAATGTGGTCTCGAATAGAAATTCAAGGTAAAAGCAGGATGTACATGTCATGAAGGTCACACATTATCAAAAGACAATGAGACTGATATGAATGTGTTAATCAAATAAGTCTCAAAATCCTACCGGCTTTGTCTACCATTGTAAAGAGTCATTCGCAACAATAAAATGGAATTTAGTACTTACCTTCGAGCTAAAAGATATGTCTTTTCTGCTTCGAGCTCCTCCATTGCTTCTTCTACACAAGCAACTCCTTAAGTAATGTTTCAAAATTCTTAAGTTCCTCATCACTTTGTTGGATTTCTACACTAACGTACATTGGGTATACCTTGGGTTGATATGACTACTCATCTTCCATTTGTGATTTTCGGTAGTCAATCCTCGCTGCCATCTCACCCATTTGGTTTGCCATGTTCTAGTTTCTAGACATTATATACCTCATTTCTAGCTGGAGCTGTTGCAATTGTTATTGTAGGCTCTGTTGAAATTGGAGATTGCTAACAATCACAACATTCATCAATTCTTCTAGAGATGTACTGAGTTTTGACAAGAAGCTTCTGGTCCACATGGGAATTGTTGTGTGTCCTACAAACTATCATGAAAGTAATTATGATGATTATACCATCCACAACGAAAGTTAGGTTAATCAGTCCAAACATTGTTATAGTATTGAGAATATGAGTTATAAAAGAAATTACTTCCATTCATGAAATTTTAAAAAAATCACAAACACGAAACAAAAAATGAAACAATCACGAAATAACTGAAAAGAAATCAATTACAAACAAATATACACAAAACACTAATTAAAACCACAAACAAAAACTAAAACAATGCACTCCTCAGCAATGGTGCCAAAATTGGCAATGCGTCGTAACGCTAGTCAAAATAAAAACTAGAATACTACTATAGTAGTGGTGAGTCTAGGTCGATCCCATAAAAAGTGTGTGCAAAGTTTATGAAATGAAATTAATCGATGTTTAGGAAAAAGAAGGGGTTTGGATTTTGGAATAAGAAAATAAAATAAACCTAACCTAATAAAAACAAATTAAAGAAAATATGCAAAAAATGATAAAAGTAGGGAATTTGGTAGGGACCCCGTTCTTTGGTTCAATCTCGACCTACACCCTAATTAAGCTTATTTTATTGATCTTTGTTTTCAAACCTCTCCTAGCAACTATTAATTATGGGTTAATAATTAACTCGAGTTTTTCCTTAGGTTTTGTTTAAAAAAGATACGATCATTAATTGAACCTAACTACTGAATAACCGAGGATATGATCTCTAGATTTAATTTGGTAGTAGAATTACGAATTAGGAAAATAGATTAATCAAGGCAATAACCACATACGATGAGTCATTTAACCTAAGTGATGTTAACTGTAATGATTACGAATCATTAATCGCTACATATGAATTTCAACATAACAATTACGGATTACATCGAAATTCTAACAATGGGTTTGCAAATAAACGATTCAATGAACATATTAAAATCATCTTTTCATAATACCCAATTCAATAAACATAAGATAACAAAATCAATTCCTAATGAGAGAAAGAAACAACTAAAACAAAGAAAAACACTTAAACCGGGTTATCAGCATCGATGTCACCTCTGAACTGGAATCAAGATGTTACCCCTCCATAGGTCTTTCATGGAAAAATACTTCATCCCCCACTAATATCCCTACCGAAGACCCCTAGGTGCTCTTCTGCACTATGCCTCTAAGCTCTTTTTCATAAGCTTTATTCTCTATTCGCTACTGTTCATGTGATGTGACAAATAAACATTGGTGGCAACCTTACTATTCATGTATCTTTTTAACCCTCCAGACTTCTCTCTTGAATGTTGTGTTTAACACAGGTGTTTGCGTTAAACACGGATGTTGTCTATGTTGAATGCAGATTACGTTTATGCAGATGCTGTCTGCATTTTACATAGATACTGCGTCTGTGATTACCATCTGCTACACTGCCGTTTCATGTTGCTGCTTCCCATCTGCGCTACGTCGTTTTACTCATGGACTGCTTCCTTCCAGCCACCTTCATCTGCTTTTAGCAGTTATTTGAATTTTTTTCTTCTTTTAATTTTCTTCTTGTCTTTTAATTTCTTCTTCTTGCTCTATGAAGACAAGTAAAAATTAATCTTCGAAAAATCGCCCAAATATCGTGCTTTTGACTCACTTTATCTTCTTTACTTCCAAATTATGCCCAAAATCACATATGAGTCAAAGTGAGTATCTTAAGCAATTTCATATCAATAATCACTAAGAGTTATGGAATAATTTCATAATCAATTAAGCACCTATCATAATGCCTCTAGTTTAAAAAGGTGATCTTTACATGAATAATAAAAGTAAGTTCTAAAATCATCCAATTATGTGTGATAATACACAACAAAGAATAAAAGAGCATCATATAATGATATATTTGCTCTCAAACTTAAAACCTCACAAATAAACTTTATGTGTGTAAATAATATGCAATTGTTATTCAAAATTAATTATCTTAATGATTACTAAAAGCATGGCTTATAAAAACAATAAGCATAAGAAATTTGAAAATTTTATAAAAAAATTTCGTAAACCCCTTTCTCATCTTAAAATTGCACTTTGTCCCTAATGTACACAATAGAAGCACAAAAAATATAATATCAATGATAACACAATTTCTAAATTTACAAGGATGAATTTTTGGTACTTTTGTGAATAATAAAAACTACAATTTCTGAATTTGGTGAAGATTCCATTTGATATTATGTGCATTCATCCTTGTAAAATAGAAACAAAAGGGGATAAAAATAAAAGAAATAAATTATAATAAAATAAAAATAAAAATGACATTATCATAATAAAGTCTAGACAAAACAAAATAAAAAATAAATAAAAAATAATCAATATAATAAAAAGAAAAATAAAAAAACAAAAAAACCCCTAATGGAGCATCCAAATTGCCTCTATAGCTATTAATCTGCTGATAAGTATAGTATGTCAATCATTAGAGGATCCTTTTGTCTCTGGGCATTATATGGATGTAGAGCTAACGATGACACGACTGCTCTAAATGGTGGAGGTGATATGAAAAATCCAAAGTGTCCTGCCATCTACATCCTGATCTCCTCCATCAATCTGTCATAGGCCTCAAGTCTCTCCATCTGCTCCATCAGTGCTAGTTGGTTCACCCGTATGGTTCATTGGACTTCCAAGATCTTACCCATATACTTCTCTAGCTAAGCAATCTTTAGGTTCTCCCAATGTCTAAGCGGTGTCCACATCCTGGGGGATCCAACACTATCTGACAAATCTAAATTCTCCTAATGCTCCACTCCTCCTATCTATGCTGGTTGTGAGTCATGTCTTGGTAGCTACTCTAATATATTGGGATGATCTCCATCTGCTCCTGTAGCTTCCAACTCATTTGAATTTCCTACTACATCTCATATAAGTCCATGCCTCCACATAATCATGTGCATTTTCTTATCTATGCTGGTTGTGAGTCATGTCTTGGTAGCTACTCTAATATATTGGGATGATCTCCATCTGCTCCTGTAGCTTCCAACTCATTTGAATTTCCTACTACATCTCATATAAGTCCATGCCTCCACATAATCATGTGCATTTTCTTCGGTGGTAGTTGATCGAAGATCCCTATTCTCCTCATCTTATAGGGCCCGATGCATATTGTCCTCATTTATTTTTTTACTTTAGCATAAGAAATATTAGGCTAAAGCGAGCCATAAGTGTATAAGTGCCCTCTCACTTATACTCTACAAGTAGAATACATCTAAGTTCTTGACTATGTCAATGTTGTCATCCTGTCCATTGAATGTATGACTTAGAATACTATGAATGTATTTGATTGTAAGATGTCATACAATAGATGCTTAGGATTTGCTCGAGTCGTAATCTAGCTCCTTTTTAATGTTATGTCAAAAGTGACAACCATCCATCCTATACAAAAAATCCACCCAGAGGCTCCTATACTTATGTGTCTCTATGAGGTCCTGATTTTAAAGCTCCATTATTATAGAGAAATCTATAAAAGTCATCCTAATCATAGCTCTTAACATTCTAAATTGGATCCTATTTGGTTGGTCCTAAATGTTGCGACCCTTTTCCAAAAAGGACATGGAGCACACCTGGAGTGTAAATTTGTAATATGTAAGCTCCATAATCTAAAAAGCTTGGGACAACACTCCAATATTGATTGACTCATGAACCTATTAGGCCAAGCCAATATGCTCCATTGTAGTCTATACGTTTTCCATTCCCAAACCACTTGTCCTTAAGCCTTTGGAACTACTCCTTATAAGTGCAAATATCAAAACGTAGCATCTCGTAGTGCTTTGATGGATGTGCAACAGTAGCTTGTATTGGTGGTGGGCGAGCTCTACTCAGGTCTCTAAATGACCCTTCATCTCTTTATCTTTTCCTTGGCAACTCCTTTGCCCTTTGTTGTTGTGTAGCTTCCATTCTTTTTGTCATTGTTCCTAAAAAGGAAAAAAAAAAGTGAGGAAATAATGAACATCAATACGAAAAAAGAAAATTTCCCATACTTAAGTTGTGTACTCAATATGATGTGCAGTTGCTAAAAATACATAGTTAAAATTTAAATTAAACTAAAATAATGTAATTAACAAAATAATTAAAAAATTAGACTAATGGTAAAATTAAAAATTCAATTAAAAATAACATTAATATAATTATGCAATCAGTAATATAATTCATAAAATTCAAAATTAAATTAAATAATTAATCATATACTAAATATATAACTAAAACCTATATCATACAAATTACTAAATTGGTATGAAATTAAACTATTAAACACTAACTAATTACCAGAAAATAACAAATTATATATAATCAAACAAAATCATCACAATTCATAACCTAGTAAGCAAAATTAACATTCCCAATTTCAAATTTCATCCAATCCACACACAAGTGATCAAATTAATCAGATAATTTAAATGCAAAAGAATGCACTCAAGTTAGAACTGAAAAATAAGAATATTAAGTAAAAATAACTTATAATGTAGTAATTACGAAAAACTAGCAATTTAGAGGATAAAATCCCTAGGATCTATATAAATACCTAAAAATTTGAGTGTATTTTAAGTAAAATGCAAGAAAAAATCACATAATAAATTTAAAGAGAAGGGCTCCATCTTTTATCTAAAAATTTTACCAAAATATCCGCACGTCTTTTCTTTTTTGGCAATTACCATTCCTTATAAGTACCTAAATGCTTTGGTGTAATCAACTGGAGGTGACCTTAGGTAAGGTCTCAACCATATGGGTGACCAAAACATAAACTTATAATCGTCTTCTTCGTCTGAGGGTCCCGAACTTTCAAAGGAAAAAAAGAAACACCTCAATGTGGAGGAATTTTCGATGCTAGCTTGTAACTTACATGGTAAAACAATCAGGCATAATTCTGTGCAAAGGACTGGACAAGTTAAATCCCCTAATCACCTCTCAAGTGTATGGAAAGATATATTAGTTACTCAATAAACTAAGTAGTCATGGTAGATGTGGTACTAACCCTACTTGTAGATCTACTTAAGGATGAAGCAATAGTTTGGTCTTCTGCATTAGTTGGATTCTTCTAGCGTAGAAGAATAGTTTTTTCACTAGTGTAAACATGGGCTACCAATTTTTAGAGTAAAAGGGGAATGGAGTCTGGAGAGAATAATGCTTATGGAGGATGACATATTTATCTTTAAATTTAGCAATGAAGCATGTCTCAGAAAGATCTTGGAATAAAGACAATGACATATTAGGGGAAAACTTATGTTCCTCTAAAACTGTAGGCATGTACTTGAAATTGATAAAGGTAATATAGACAACATCCTAATCTGGGATAATTTCCACAATATGGCTCTAGAATTTTGGACTATTAAAGGGCTTAGCTTCTTAATAAGCTGCATAGATAAACCAATTAGTATTGAAACTTAAATAACATATATGGAAATAATTTTTTATGTATAAAATGTGTGTTGAAGTAAAAAATTTGAGATGCCAAAGACTATCCCTATCATAAAGTTAGGAGAGGATGGTGAATTAGTGAGAATGGAAATAACCATATCTTATCTATAGAATCCAAAAAGTTTTTACATGATATGGAAGCCAACAGGGAAAGCATTCATCATGAATATGCACAGAACTAATAGGGTTAGATAACTCTCCTAATATTAATACTTTGACTCAATGAAATGAATACAAACCAAGGGAATAAGGAAGCCTACACTAGCATAAGAGATTAAAATGGAGGATCCTGAAATAACAGAGACAACTTCTACCATAGACAGTAGTTTTAAAAAAAATACACAAGTGGGAGAAAAAGAGAATGATACTGTTATCCTCTTAAGTGAAGAAGAAACTAAGGAACCTGCAAACTAGAAAGAAAAGGTAATGGAACTAACCTTCAGAAATAAAAGAAGATCATGTAGGAAGAAAGTGAAAGAAGACTAAAGGGGTCTCAACCTTTTATCTGATAGTATGACAATCCTAGTATGGAACGTAAGAGGGCTAAATAACCCTTTAAAAATACAATCTATAAAAGAGGTTATCCTAGAGAAGAAGCCACAGATTGTGGGTCTAGTTGAAATAAAAATAAAGATGCCTCATTTACAGAAATGTCTTAGTTTCTTGGGCTTTGACTGAAAAATAAACTTGAATCACACTCACCATTACAATGGTAAGATCGTTTTTGCTTATAATTCAGAATATTATTGATACAACTAGCTTGGTAATTTGATTAAATCATATATCTAAATTGCCAAATCTAAGGTATTAATACATGTTTTGTTATGTCAATTATATATGCTTCTAATTTTGTGTTCCAAAAAGCTAGATTATTGGAGGACAACAAAACCATCAATGCAGTTATAGTTAAACTGTATAATCTGTCATTTGGAAGAGGAGGGAGGCATAATCAATCATAAAAGAGCTGGCAGAGGACAAACAAAACTTATACATTATACAGGTATAATGGATTTTAGGTATATAGGCCGCCTATTTACCTGGAGAAATAAGCAACAAGGTGACTTGCTTATCTACAAAAACTTAGATATAGTAATGGTAAATCAATAGTGGCTCACTTAATTGTCAAATTCATATGTGCATTTTAGGGAAAATGTATGCTCAGAACACTTATGGATTAAAATATTGAAGATTTGCCCTTATAATCCAACTAAAGCCCCCTTCAGATTCTTTAAAGGCCTTACAAAACTAGACGGATTTTATGAGATGGTTTGTGAAGGTTGGACTTATGAAATTAGTGGCTATGAGGTATATCGACTTATTGATCTTAAACAAGATTTAAGGATTGCACAGGAAAATTACTACAAGCACCCAATGAAATAACCTTAAGACCTTTGGAGACAGAGATATTGAGGGAATATAATGATTCTCTCTCACTGTATAACTTAATTCTTAAGAAAAAATCAATAATTACTTGGTTGAGACAAAAAGACTCAAAAATAAAAATTTTCACAATCTTAGCTAGAAGAAGTAGAAATAAAATATCTATGCTGAAGGATATGAATGGGGTTAAGAACATAGATCAGAATAAGATAGAAGCAATTGTCTTTAAAGCACTTTATTAAATTGATGAGATCATATTGAAATGATAGTAATGAAGGTTGGGATATCATAAGGGTCATAAAGAATACAATTAGCTAAGAAAAGACGGATTATATGGAAGCACCTTTCACTCAACAGGAGATAAGAGAAGCTCTTTTCAATATTTACCGCTTTAAAGCACCTAGTCTCGATGGTTATAGTCCACGTTTCTTTTAGGAGACTTGGGATATTACAGGTGAATTGGTTTCTAAATCAATATAGGAATTCCTCAACTCTTTGATAATGCTTAAAGAGATGGACAAAATCTTATATTTGATTAATCAATAATAAGTATAATCCCTCCTCAATATTGGATTACAGACACGTCTCTTATTATAACACATTGTACAAGATCATCTCCAAGCTCACTGCCAACATATTGAAGTTAGCATTAAAAGAACTCATTAATTAGGTTCAAGGTGCTTTCATTACAGGAAGATCTATTAAAGATAATATCTTACTAATTTAGGGGTTGATGAAGGATTACTCTACTAGTAGATCAATGAAAATTTATGTCCTTAAGGTAGACTTCTTTGAAGCTTTTGACACCATCATATAAGATTTTATTAACAATTGCCTTTATGTTTAAGATTTTATTGAAAATTTCCTTTATGTTTTTGGATTTCTAACATAGTTTATGCAATGGAATAAAGAATGCATACCTACAACAACTTAAGATAGATTTCTCTAAAGCTTCTGAAACTAGTAAATGGGATTTCATTGAAAATTGCCTTTATGTTTTTAGATTTCCATCATAGTTTGTGCAATGGATTAAAGAATGCATAACTATAACAACTTTCATCATTCTTATCAATGGAGTACCTACTAAATCATTCAAAAATACCAAAAGAATAAGACAAGGGGATCTACTTTAACCTTACTTGTTTACTTTGGCTATTGAAGCATTTTCCAAACTATTAAACACTCTCATTCCTAAAAATGGCATATTCAACTTTCACCATAAATATGGAAAGACAAAGATTAGTAACCTATTACAAACGATATGATGCTTTTACATGGGATAGATATACAGTCCACAAAAATCATCATAGGAAATTTGAAGGTGTTTACTAAATGCTCTAGCCTTAAAGTAAATTGCACTAAAAGTAATATGTATGTCTCTGTAGATGTGTATAATTTAGGGGAATTAAACAGAATAGCAAGATTGAATATTCAAACTCCTCCCTTCAAATATCTTAGTATCCCCATTACCACTTATAAACCAAAATATGGTAACTCTATTCTTCTTTGGATCTTTTAAAGCAACAATTAACTTATGGCAAAGTATATTGTAACTAAATTGACTCTCATTAACTTTATGCTAATAAGCCTACATATACACTAGAGTGCCCATCTTGTCTTACCTAAGAGAGTTATAAAGGATATTAAAATTATGTTAAGTATTCTTATGGTTAGGAGAAGAAGAGGATGCTATGGAAGCTAAAGTCAAATAGGCAAAAGTATCCATTAGGGAGGACTTGGAATTGTTCCAATTACACTTATACAGAAAGTGTTACTAACTAAAAGAATGTAGAGATTGATCATGGATAAAGAAACACATTAGGTTAAATAGATTAACAAGTTCTATATAAAGGATCTGAATATCTGACAGTTGGAACTAAATAGAGAGCATTTCTGGAGCTTTTCACAAATGCTCAAGCTGAGAGAGAATATATCTTCCCTTAGATTAAGAATAGATTAGGTGATAGGGAAACATCTTGGTTCTAGTTTCATAATTAAAGCGAACCCTTTAATCAAGAGGAATGAGCTGACACATATAATCATTAAAATCCCTTTGAATGCTAGAGTTTGTTTAATTACATAGATAGAAGCATAGGGTTGTAACTTCAGAGGCTCTTTATGCCTCACAAACTACTTACCTCAGCTTACTCATTTGCGTAGAGAAGATAAATTCATATAGTTGGGAAACAACTCTAGATATTACGACAATGCATCATACTATAAAGAATATAAACCTAAACTAGACGCTACACCTTGGTATTATCTAATTTGGAGAAAAAAATAAAACATCAATGATAAGTTGGCTAATAAGAAAGAGTATGATTAGATCAAAGCAACGTATCTCAAATAGAATGGAATTATCTTCAAAATTGCCTTTATCTCCACAATCGACTCAATATGGGGAGAAAGAAACACTTGATTATGTTAAGGGATAGGTGCTAAAAAACACATACTGACAGAAAACACTTTAAATAGTATCAAAGAACTCTTGCTAGCTAGAGACTTACACAACACCAACAGGGACATGAAGAATAGATGGAATATTTAAGTTATAGCTCTTAATATTATTGTAACAAACTATTGTACCTTATGTATTTTGTAATACCTTTGTTATTATAATGGTGGCTCTTAATATTATTGTAACAAACTATTGTTCCTTATGTATTTTGCAATACCTTTGTTATTGTAATGGTGTATTATCTCTGTTAGTTGTTAATAAAATTTCATTATTCATCTTTCAAAAAAACTTATAGGTTGCAAAATCACTTAAAAAGGCTAGGCCAGTGATCGTGGTTACCTCGGTGTATGTAAGTTTTAATTAATTAACCTTGATAATCCGCAAGCACACGGGTCGTTCGCGTAGTACCTAAGGTGGCGATCCCATAAGGAGGGATAATCTAATCCTAAAATCTAAGTCCAAAAGAAAAAGAAAAAATTCAAATGTCACGAACTAAAATAAGAATACAATTCAATCAATCAATTCAATTCAAGAATCAATAATGAAAAAATTAACAATTTAGCAATTGCAACGCATAATCAAGAATTAACCTAAGGAACTACCAATTGAGAGAAAGGGGGTTTTACCTATCTTTAACTAATCAATTACGAATTACTGGATTATTAGTTCTAGACGATCCTAGAGTTGATTACTCTCGAGAGAGTTATAACCATTAACCCTAATTTATAAACCCCTACCAGATTATGGAAGTTGCAATTTCTCAATCAACAACCTATCCAAAACCCTATTTAGATCTGAAGTTGTCTAATAAACTATCAGAAACTATTGCAAGATCTCTCTTCACAAAATTTACCAATTTGATTTAATTCTCGTTCTATTAAATCGCCTAACTCTCATTAGCCCAATTTAATTATTTTTCACTCTATTTACCCTCTCAGTTTATCATTGAATTGTGCAATTGCAAAAATTAAATCACAATAAATCCAATAAAACATAAACAATCAAATTTCATTAAGTCAAAAATAAAACCTGGATGGTGAGTTTAGAATATCATCAACATCCACAAAACCTATCATCAACTATCATTTCAATTCTATACAATAATAAAACTGAAAATAAAAGAAAATGAAAAATTGAACAAAAGGCAAGAGGTAACGACACCGAGAAACTCCTAATTTGGGAAGTACATCAGGTCAACTCCTTCTCCTCTTCTCTCTTCCTTCTTCTCTTTCTTTATCTCTTGATAATTCTCTCTAGGGTTTCTTTCAAAAGTGGCTGATGCAAGAACTACCCCTCCTCATTTGTCTTATTCTTTAAATACCTTTTGTGTTCTGAGCGGCCTTAGGGTTTTTCTAGGGTTGAAAAGATTCGTAAATCCCTCAAAACTTGACCTTTTTAGTGTTTGTGCATCTGCAGAACACAGGCCACAATTGTGGCCCGCATTCCACGATCGTGGGCCACATTTGAGCCTTCTGTCAACATCGTGGCAAGCAGGCCATGATCACGAGCCATGTCCTGGGCTTCTGTCATGATCGTGACATATGGGCCATAATTGTGGGCTAACTCGAATGTTTCTATCATGATCGTGGCCTATTATGCCACAATTGTGGGATGTTGTTTCGGCCCGAATGTCTTCAAAACTTCTCCGTTCTTCAATATTGACCCTGAAACACATCAAGGTACCTCAAAAATATAATAATTAAGCTCAAAGACTTATACTAACCCACAAAACACTTAAAACATAAATAATTAACAAACTAACACTATTCTAACCTAAGCACATGCTAAATGATTAAATTAACAATTAAATACATATCAAACTAAACTTTAAAACATAATACAATTCACACTTATCAACATTCCCACACTTAAACCTTTGCTTATCCTCAAGGAAACAAAACAATGAACGCATAAATCATACAACACACAATGCAGTAATGAGACAATGACTTCAACTTCAAGAAATAAATTTAATTTTAAACATAATCATTCACGTTATATCAAATCATTAACATGTAAAATTTGTATCTTGGTGCCTTGAGCTAAATATACATATTAATCTAGATCCAAGCGTTAATTTATTTACCCTTTTCAATTGCACACACACATTAATAATTCTTTGGTCATTCAACTCTATAACTACTCCTAAGTATGTCTTCATGAAAAGTCAAGTTATTATAAGTTTGATAGGTTGTTATTAGAAAACACTCTTATATATATATATAACTACAAGTTATTATATATATATATATATATACAAACAAGGACCTAGTTTTTTACTTGGAGGCAAACATTAGTGATGAATGTCGATCCAATTACTCGACTAAGTAAAGTTTTTATTAAGTTGCTTGGTTAAAACGTCATTATAGACTTTTGATGTAGAGGCGCGCATTTGTAATGCATGTCGATTCGGTTACTCAGCTACATCACGTTCTCAACTGGCTACTAGCTCTATTCATAATATGAAGGTTAGCAGAATAGTAATTTATTTAAAATTAACAAACACACATTTTTTTATTGCCTACCTTATTGCTTTAGCTACTCATTTCTATGAAAAAAAAATACTAGCAAAGCTACTTAAATCAAAAGACCTCAAATTATGAATGAATGTGATAATTTAGAGGGCTACAACTTAACATTAAATCCTAATTAGGCTGTATATTTAACCAAAGAACCCAATTCACTAATTTTGTAAGCTAATGATTCTTCACAACCTAATAAACTATGTTTAAAATTAAATCAATTCTAATCCATTTAATCCATTGACACATTCACATATTCACAAAATGCAACCTAACAACTATCATATAATATGCAAAATTCACATTCAACATAAAACATATAACCCTCCCCATACTTGAACAACATATTGTCCTCAATGTAAGAAGGGGATAAACAAACATCCATGGAAAGAAGAAACATAAATTAAAGTAAAAAAATAAATAAAATAAAGACTAAATTTAAAGAGAAAAGGGGTTGAAATAAAGCCTCATGGTGATGGAGGCGGGGATGGTGTTAAGGGTGACAGTTAGAAGCCCTTAGATTGTTGACTTATTTAGGAATTGCTTGAAGAGAGTGAAGGAATTAGTGATCCTAAATCAATTCAAATTATTAAAGTTTTATTGAAAGTTCAAAACAACTATAACTACAACTAAACCTAACGATTTCAATCAAGCTGTTAAACGTGCTAATTTATAGTCCTTAGCTTGACCTTACATTCATGGAGGCATCTTAATTGTTAGGATAGAAGGGAATTGTTTGTTAGTCCTTAGGAAGCCTCCTCTGAGATATAGCTTGCAACGATGCCCGTTGACCTTAAAGGTTTCTTTGTTAGTAATTTCCAGTTTGAGGGATCCATAATTGAAAACTTGAATGACCATAAAAGGTTCACTCCATCGAGATTTTAACTTCCTTAGAAACAACCTCAGCCTTGAATTATATAGCAGAACCATATCTTCTACTTTAAATTCCTTTTGTTTATGACGAGAATTATGCCATTTGTTTACCTTTTCCTTGTAGAGTTTAGAATTTTCGTATGCATTATAATGAAACTCTTCAAGTTCGTCCAGTTGTAGAAGTCTTTTTTCGCTTGCTTGCTTCCAATCAAAATGTAATGCTTTAATCGCCTAGTATGCTTGATGGTCTAGTTCAACCAACAAATGACAAGATTTTCTGTACACAAGCCTATAAAGAATTGCTCTAATAGGTGTTTTGAAAGCAGTCCTGTAGGCCCATAAGGCATCATCTAAGTTTATTGCTCAATCCTTCCTAGAGTTATTCACCGTCTTTTTCAAAATTTGTTTTAATTCTCGATTGACATCTTCCACTTGGCCAATAGTCTATGGATGGTAAGGTGTAGCAACACAATGGTACACTCCATATCCTTTTAAAAGAGCATCAAATTATTTGTTGCATAAATGTGTTCCTCCATCACTTATTATCATACGTGGCACTCCAAACTAATTGAACAACTGTTTAATGACCTTTTACACTGCCTTTCAATCATTGGTTAGAGATGCCACTGCTTCTGCCCAATGTGAAACATAATCCTCCCCTACTAGAATGTACATGTTTCCCATTAGAGATGGGGAAGGAACTATAAGGCCGATGCCTCATACATCAAAGACTTCCACTTCTAAAATGTTGGATAAAGGCATCTCATCTCTTTTAGAGATGTTACCTATTCTTTGGCATCGATCATACTATGCTACGAAAGTATGAGCATCCTTAAAAAATTATGGCTAATAAAACCCACTCTTGAGTATCCGAGTTGTCGTTTTGTTGGCTCCATAATGTCTAGCATACTGATCTTCATAACATTGCTTTAAGATGTCCAACATTTCTTCCTCTGGAACACATCGTTACATTAACCCATTAGCACATACTTTATATAAAATTGGCTCATCCCATATATATCGGTTACAATCATGCAAGAATCTCTTTCTTTATTGGTAAGATAAATCTAAAGGAAGTTTACCACTAGCAACATAATTTGCGATATCGACAAACTATGGTGTAGTCAAACTTTCAAGTAGCATCAGGGTTTCGTTGGGAAATTTTAATATCTTTGCTTGGCTTGCGTGCCCCTCCTTCCAGTTTGGATAAGTGGTCTGTAACCATATTTTCTACCCCCTTTTTATCTCTCACCCTTATATCAAATTCTTATAAAAGTAACACCCATCGAATGAGTCTTGGTTTTGCATCTTTTTTGTTAAAAAGTATTTTAACGCCGCATGATCAGTGAATAAGATTACCTTTAACCCCAAAAGGTATTGTCAAAACTTATCACACACAGACACTACCATGAGTAATTCCTTTTCTATAGTACTGTAATTCAACTGAGGTCTTGTAAGAGTCTTGCTGGTATAGTAAATCGTATGTAATCTTTTATTTTTCCTTTGGCCTAATACATAACCTATGGCTTGGTTGCTTGCATCACACATAACTTTAAACTGAAGTGTTCATACTGATATTAATGTCTCCTTTAGTTTGTTGAACACAGACATATAATTGTCATTAAACAGGAAGGCCACATCCTTGACTAAAAAGTTTGTCAAAGGTCATAGATTTCTTTAAAGTCTTTGATGAATTGACGGTAAAATCCTGCATGACCTAAGAATCCTCGCACACCTTTTACATTGCTTGGCAATGGAAGTTTCTCTATCACTTCTGTTTTTGCTCTATCGACCTCAAATCCTTGGCGTGAGATTTTATGCCCTAGAGCTATCCCTCTTGTACCATAAAATGACTTTATCCTAATTTAGCAAGTGTGACTCTTCACATCTTTGAAGAACTCTGTCCAAATTAGTTAAACACGTCTCAAAAGAATCTCTAAAAACTAAAAAATTATCCATGACCACCTCCATTATATCTTCTATCATATCAGCGAAGATAGACATCATACATCTTTGAAATATATCTAGGGCATTGCATAGTTTGAAAGGCATCTGTTTATACGCAATATGTCTGTACACGAATGTACCATAAAGATAGGTGAATGTGATCTTTTCTTGATCATCAGGGTAAATGAAAACCTAATTATATCCTGAATATCCATCCAGGAAGTAATAAAATGAATGTCCAGCTACCCTTTCTATCATCTGGTCTATGAACGGAAAAGGAAAATGGTCTTTCTTAGTTACTAAGTTGAGTTTGAGATAATCTATGCATACACTTTATCCAGTGACTGTTCTTGTTGAAATTACTTCTCCATTATCACTTTCTCTTACCATCATTCCACCATTCTTAGGTACACATTATACTGGACTGACTCATTCACTATTGGAGATGGGATAAATTGTCCCTACATCTAAGAGTTTGATTATCTCCTTCTTGATCACCTCCTTTATATTAGGATTTAACCTTTGTTGACACTCCCTCACCATTCTACATCCTTCCTCTAGGTTTATTCAGTGCATACAAACATTTGGACTTGTACCTCAAATATTAGCAATCTGCCATCCGATGGCTTTCATTCTCTTTCTAACAATTTCTACCACCTTATTTTTTCTTTCTCATTCAATTAATTATAGATGATTATTGATAACGTTTTACCTTCACCTATAAAGGTATATAGGAGATGTGTAGGTAAAGGTTTAAACTCTAATGAGGGTCGTGTTTCTATAGATAGTGGTATGGGTGCTTCAGTTCGAATCAGTTTATCTTGATGCATTTGAACATTCAACTCCTCTATCTCATCGTCTCCTTTAGATTCAAGTTTTTGATAGCCATTGTCTATCTCTGCTTCCACTTACTGTACTTCTGCGATGCAACTCTCAACTTGTTCTTGCAAATTTTGATCCATAATTTTAACCTTCATGCATGTGTTGCCCGCAGTTGGATTCTTTAAAGCCTTAATCATATTAAATTTGATCTAACCCTTGCCTATTTGAAGTGTTAATTTCCTTTCGTGAATGTCAATTATTGCTTTCCCTGTATTCATAGATGGTCAACCTAAGATCAGTGGACAGTTCTTATCTTCTTCAAAATTAAGAATCAGAAAATCTATAGGAATAATGAACTTGTCCACTTGCATCAGAACATCTTTCACTATTCCAAATGGTCTTTTCATGGATCGATCAATTAACTGAATTAACATCAATGTTAGTTTGACCTCACTCAGCCCCAATTTCTTGAATATTGATAAAGGAATAAGGTTAATACTTGCACCTAAATTGCATAAGTACTTTGTGAATTCAAACTCACTAACCACACAGGGTATTGTGAAACTCCCCAGATCCTTCAATTTAGATGGCATCTAACTGGTGACTATGCAACTACAAGTGCCAGTTAGAGCTACCGTCTGATTATCTTCCCAAGTATGTTTTTTTTATAACATGTCCTTAAAAAATTTTGCATATTTAGGCATGTGTTCTAAAGCCTCTACAAATGAGAGATTTATTTGTAGTATTTTTAGTTTCTCAACAAATTTTACAAATTATGCTTATAACTTCTTCTTTTGTAATCGTTGAGGAAAAGGCATCTTGGATTGATACGGTAGAGGGGCAACTAAGGAGGGTATTTGCTTATATTCACTTCTTTCTCTTTTTCTTGATTTTCTCAACAGGATGGATAAGTTGCTCTAAGGTCTTTATGCTTGGTTCAAGTTCTTTCCCACTTCGAACTGTAATCGCCTTTAGTTGCTCCCTTGGTTTTATTCCTAAAGTGCTAGGAACACTTCCCACATTTCACATAGAGAAAGCATTTGACATTTGGTTTACTTAGACCTCTAGATTATTGATTGAAGAGGCATGGTTCTTTGTTACTTATTCAAATTTGCCTTCTAGTTCTTTTATGCATCGTTTAGAGTTCCAAGCTTATCTAAAATCTTATCCAATTTGGACTCCATTGAGCTTGGCTTATCTTATTGGAAGCTTGGCTGTCCTTAAGGTCTTAACTGTCCTTAAGCATTATGCGTCCACGAGAAGTTAAGGTGATTCTTTCACCCAAGGTTGTAAGTGTTGGAGTAGGGGTTGTTTCCCCCTCCTCATCCATATTGAGCTCCCATAAAATTCACTTGCTCTAGATCGCTTTCCTTCATCAAGAAATAGTCCACCGTATCATTGTCCATGATATGTGTTTAATTGTTGATACATTTAATCATTTACACTTAGTGATTAATGATACAAAAATGCTTAAGATACTCACTTTTTTTAGGTACAATTTGGAAGCAAAGAAATTAAAGTGAGGCGAAAGCACTACATTTGGGTCATTTTCTGAAGATTAATTTTTACTTGTCTTCATGGATCAAGAAGAAGAAAATTAAAAGACAAGAAGAAGAATTAAAATTGCTTGCTAGAAAAATAAAGAAAAATATCAATAGTAGCTAAAGAAGAAAACGATAGTGCATGAGGAGAAAGCCATGAGCAAAACGACAACATTAAGAAGCATCAAAATGCCTGTGTTAAAGCAGAGAAGGCCTACATTTTTGGAGGGTTATGTGAGAGAAAGGTGAACAGTAGCTTAGGCCATTAATTTTAAATTGTCATATCAAACTACAGTAGCTTGAGAGGGGGCTGGCGGCAGAACCAAAGTGAGAAACTAGTATGAAAAGCTGCAGCTTAAAGGGCTGGAGAATATAATAGAGAGCTTGGAGGCAGTGAAGAGAACACGAATAGTTACAGTGGTGCACCAAGCTTTATTTGTCAAATCATTAACAGAAGATAGGAAGAAAAGCTTGCGGCAGAGTGAAGAGTTATTAGGGGTTTCGATAAGGTATTTTCATTGGGGCTGAAGCATTTTCTTTGGAGAGACCCATAAAAGGCTAACATCCCAACATCGATTCAGAGGTAATATCGACGCTGACAACTCGGGTTAAGCATTTTTTATTATTTTTGTTTTTTCTTTCTCTCATTAGGAATTGATTATGTTATCTTGTGTTTATTGGATTAGGTATTGAATGATGATGATTTTAATGCTCTATTGAATCGTTTTTCATGAAAATCCATTATTAGAATCAACTGTAATACGTAATCGTTATATTCGCGATTCATGTGTAGCAAATAATAGTTTTGAATCATTAGAGATAACACAACATAGGTTAAATAATCTGAACTTGTGTAATTATTACCTAAATTGGTCTATATTTCTATAAAGCGGTTGTCCGGATAAACTTAGAGAGCTTATTCTAGGTTCCCCGATAGTTAGGGTTAATTAATGAACACTTCGTGATTAACTAGGATCTAAGGAAAAATCAGGATTAATAGAGCTTATTGTTAATCTACGACTAATAATTTCTAAGAGAGATAAAGAACAATAAATCAATGTATTATGCTTAGTTAGGGTGTAGGCCAAGATTGAACCAAGAACCAGATCCCTACTGAATTCCCCAATTTTATCATTTATCACAAGTTTTCTTTAATATGTTTTCATTAGGTTTATTTTATTTTATTTTCTTATTAAATCCAAAACCCCTTTTACCTAAACACCAATTAATTTCATTTCATAAGCTATCCAAACACTCCCTATGGGATCAACCTAGACTTACCACTATTATAGTAGTAGTTTAGTTATTTTATTTTGACTAGCATTACGACGCGTATATCAATTTTGGCACCATAATTCTCAATTCTATAATAATGTTTGGACTAATCAACCTAACTTTTGATATGGATGGGATAATCAGTCGAATTACTTCCATGATAGTTTGCAGAATGCACAGCAATTCTCGTATACACCAGAAGCTTCCTATCAAGACTCAAGTACATCCTTGGAGGAATTAGTTAATATGTATGTTGCTAACACTTTGCAATTCCAGCAGGAAACAAGTTCTAAAATCCAGAACTTGACAAGCCAAGCGGATCAATTGATGGAAGCTATCAACCACCTAGCATCACAAAGCAAAGAGACATAATCATATCAACCTGAGGAGTACCCGATGGATATTAGCACAGAAACCTTACATAGTGAAGAGGAGCTTGAGAATTTTGAAGTTAACCCTTAACAAATTGCTTGTGTCGAAGAAACGAGGTGGAGTTTGAAGTAGAATATGATACATCATTTAGCTCAGATGTAAATACTGAGTCCATAATTATTTTTGAGACTAACCCTTTACCTTTACCTAGCAAGTTGAAAAAATTAAATGAAGAAGAAAAAGGTGAAGAGTCATTTGACTTATTTCAAAAGAGCGAGGACTCGATAGAGATAAAGAATCTAAAGATAGGGAGGATGCTGGAGGTGAATGATTATCAACTAAGGACCTATCCGAAAAAACCTCACATGGTGGAACAACATGCAATACTAGAAGATCACAATTTTATCACATAAGGAAAACTTGGAGTCAAGCTAGCGACCCTAAACTAAGGCACTTCTTGGGAGGCTACCCAAGGGAAGTAAATTTCTTTGCTTTTGAATTTTCCCATTTATTTTTTTATGCATGTGTTTTTTTTGTTAGTTTATTTTTGTTTGTTTTTAAGCTTTCAATCAAAATGAGAGAAAGAATAAAACAAACAAAGAAACATTTTCTCATTTTCTATTGCTTCTATGATTATTTAATCATGAGTAGAAAATGAATTGACTAGAGAATTTCATAGCAACTTTGGCATATACTTTTGCTCTTGTGATTAGTTGATGTATATTATCCTTAAAAGAGTAGTGACTAGTGGTAGACAAAGCCGGTGATATTTTAAAATTTATTAGACTAAAGCATCCATATTAGTCTCATTGTCTTTTGATAACGTGTGACCTTCATGATATGTACATCCCGATTTTATGTTGAATTTCTATTCGAGACCAAATTTTTATCACATACATTAACATGGATATGATTAGGCATTCTTTGTTTCATAAACTACATTATCCAAATAGCCTACCCATTATATGATTTTTCTTTTTTGATAAGCACACTTTGAGCCTTATTAGCCTTTCTTTTTGCATCAACCACTTTACATGCTTTATACTTAACAAAATTTCCAACCTAAGCCATAAAGCTAGTAGAGCATTTGTGATTGTTAAGTTTATAGATGTACAAAATTCTAAGTGTGGGGGTGTCTATATATGTGGGTTTTTTATGATGTTGGGATGTTTTGTAATTGAAATTCCCATGTTAATTTAGTTTCTTTTAATGTTATAAAAAAGAAAAGAAAACAAAAGAAAGAAAGAAAAGAGAAAAGCACAAGAAAATGAAAAAAAAGAAAAAAGAAAAAGAAAAATAATGAAAAAATATATATGTTTAAATAAATGTATCTAGGAGTAAGTGATATGTATTGAAAGGCTTTTTCTGATTAATGCATTGTCCTAAAGTTATGATGAATGGGTTATTTGAGTTTATTAGATATGAGGTAGATGTTGGCTTAAAAGGTTCAATCTTGTGGTTTCAATATATTAGTAGCATAAATTGTATGAGTGATTCCTTCGGATTAGTATATGCTTTATGTGGTTAGTGTGTGAGAGTTGAATTGGGTTGTGAAATATAAATGTTGCATTCGTCATAGCTACTTGACCTAAATACATCTCACCTTACCTTTGCCCACATTACAGCCTTGAAAAGTCCTTTGATTCATGATTTTGCATGTGAGCATTATTGGTGGAGAAATAAAATGATATGCAAAGTTGTGGAATGACATGATAATGAATGGTGTTGAATGTACCTATGGATATATTTTATTTAAACACATTTTCTGAGTCTACCATTGGATTGCTCAGTTCTTGAAGGTATTGAATGTTGATTGATTATAAGTAAAAGCTTGGAATGTTGAGTTCTTGCTATGATTTTTGAAAGTTACTCATCTTTGGTTATGATTATATAGTCTTGGAAAATATGATAATTGAGTAAATGCTTCGGGTCTTTGAGCTTAATTTGGATGTTTTACCTGAGGATGGCCAACAACTAAGTGTGGGGGAATTTTCCACATAGTTCACACTTAAATTACACATCTTTCACCAGAGTTGAGGATGAAGCCTTCATGTTGTTGAGCTATTAGGTCAAGTTATCAATTTCTGCTTACATTTCCGTCATTTGATCAATAGCTATAATTCCTTTTTGTTCTCAGAAATTAGTAATTTGTCTACTCCACTCGTTCGTCCATAAGTATCTATTACTCTCCATCTCCTCTATCAACTCTTCTGCTTCATCTATTATCTTTCTCATTAGTGATCCTCCTAAAGCTACAACAATCGTGCCTCTCGTATGTGAGGTTACTTTGTTAGAGAATGTTTGCAACAAGAATTGCTTAGGTAAGTTATGGTGTAGGCATTTCCATTGCAAATCCTTGTATCTTTCCCACATTTCATAGATCGACTCCCCGTCACTTTGCTGGAAGTTGGTAATCTCCTTAATGATTTTCATGGTTTTGGTCAGGGGAAAATACTTATCTAAAAAGGCACGAACTAGCTAATCCTAAGTGCTGACATTGGTTGGATTGAGGGAATGATACCAAGCTTTTGCTCTATTTCTAAAGGTAAAAAGGAAAAACCTAATTCTGAATACATCGTCTGACATCTGATGGTACCGTAAGATATCACAGATTTCAAGGAAGTTCACTATATGTGCGTTAGGATCTTCATTCGTCAGTCCATAAAACTGAACGTTCTATTGAAGCATGTTTAGGAGAGCTGGTTTGATTTCAAAAGATGTTGCTTGTATAGGTGGCCTAGCTACTCCTTCCTTAGCTACATTGAACCCTAGTCTCATAAAATCCATAAAGGTCCATTATTGACATCCTTGTTTCACTCCGTGATCCAAATCTTACTGAAATTCCTCATCTATTGTCGCTTTTTTAATTTACTCTTCTTCTTCGCACCAAGCTTTCCTAATGGATCGTTCTAGTCAAGTTATGTCTAAATTTTAGGTTTCAATTACACGGTCTCAATCTTCTCATTACTCTTGTGTTCATGCAAGAGCACGATTTCAAAATAGAAAGAAAGATCGGAAATAAAAATTAAAAACTAACTAAATGCCTTAAACTATAGAATTAAACTAATCGCCTCCCCAACAACGACGCCAAAAAATTGATCATAGTTATCTCAATGTATGTAAGTTTTAATTAATTAACCTCAATAATTCGCAAGCACATGGGTCATTCACGTAGTACCTAAGGTGTCGATCCCACGAGGAAGAATAATCTAATCATACAATCTAAGGCCAAAATAAATTGTAGAAATTCAAATGTCACGAAACTAAAAAAAGAACACAATTTAATCAACCAATTCAATTTAAGAATCAATCATAAAAATATTAACAATTTAGCAATTGCAATGCACACTTAAGAATCAACCTAGGGAGTACCAATTAAAAGAAAGGGAGTTTTACCTATCTTTAATGCTAATCTAATCAATTATGAATCACTGGATTATTGGTTCTAGACGATCCAAAGGTTGATTACTCTATCTCGAGTTATAACCATTAACCCTAATTTGTAAACCCTAATTAGATTACAAAAGTTGCAATTTCTCAATTAACAACCTATCTAAAACCCTAATTAGATCTGAAGTTGTCTAATAAACTATCAGAAACTATTACAAGATCTCTCTTCACACAATTTACTGATTTTATTTAATCCTTATTCTATTAAATTGCCTAACTCTTGTTAGCTCAATTTAATTATTTTTCACTTATTTCACCCTCTCTGTTTATCATCAAATTATGTAATTGCAAAAATTAAATCATAAAAATCCAATAAAACATAAACAATCAAATTTTATTAAATCAAAAATAAAATCTCAAAGGTGAGTTTAGAACATCATCAACATCCACGAAATCTATCATTAACTATCATTCCAATTTTATACAATAATAAAATTGAAAATAATAGGAAATACGAAATTTAACAGATGACAGGGAGGCAGTGACATCAGGAAAGTCTTGATCTGAGAAGTACGTCGAGTCGGCTCCTTCTTTTCTCTCTTCCTTCTTCTCTTTCTCTATCTCTTGGTAATTCTCTCTAGGGTTGCTTTCAAAAATGGTTGATGCAAGAGCTGCCCCTCCTCCTTTGTCTTATTCTTTAAATACCTTTTATGTTTTGAGCAGTCCTAAGGTTTTTTTTGGGGTTAAAAAGGTTTGAAAAATCCCTCAAAACTTTACGTTTTCGAGCGTCTATGCGTCAACATCTGAACCTTCTGTCACGATCATAGCAAGTAGGTCACAATCGTGGGCCAACTCCAGTGCTTCTGTCACATTCATGGCCTATTGTGCCACGATTGTGGGCTATCGCTTTAGCCTAAATGTCTCTAAAACTTCTCCGTTCTTCAATGTTGACCCTGAAACACTAGCAAACATATTAAGGTATCTCAAAAACATAATAATTAAGCTCAATGACATGTACTAACCTATAAACACTTAAAACATAAATAATTAACAAACTAATACAATTCTAACCTAAATACATACTAAATGATTGAATTAACAATTAAATACATATCAAACTAAACTCTAAAACATGATGCAATTCACACTTATCATCCAGGTTGTAGGAGGGAGAAGTATGGTATAAGGGTGGCATAAAAGGGAGAAAAAGTGTGAGAAAGAAAGGGAAATATGGTTTTTTAAGGATTTGTGGACTTACACAGTCAGTTACATTAAATTGTCTAACTCAATACACAGGTATGTAGGTGACTTTGTACGTAAATGTAAACATATGACCTATAGACATGGGCGTGTAAATTATCACGTTCTAGAGGAATGAGATACACGAGCTTATCCTAAGCCTATATCACTCTTTGTGACATGTGTGGAGATTTTAAAATTTCTAGATATGTGCATGATTGTGTCCAATGATCATGTAGGTCACTATAATTGTGTACAACATGCAATAATGAGATTTTATATACACAAGTGTGTACATTACCAGTGATCATATGTCACCATAATTATGTACAACATGAAACCATGTACATAGAAATCTCATTATTGCATGTTGTACACAATTATAGTGACCTAAACATTCATGAAAAATTTAAAGCTTTTCGCTCAAAGTCAAAAAAGTCAAATAAAACATACCACAAACACAAAAAGTAGGAAAAATCAAAAAAGGATGCTATATAACCTAACATAAAACATACCAAAAACTAATGAAATCCTAAATTAAAAATTAAATAATTGAAATTAATAAAAACTATCATAATTCTTATATTGCCGCTTAAGTAACACTTGTTTAACATCTTTAGCTTAACATCTTTAGCTTGACATACATATATATAATCAACGCGTCTTATAAAGATTAAGTTTATGCTTTTTTACCATGGGTTCCTTAATTTCTAGGTAAGCTATATGCTTTTTACTTCTGGGGCGTCATCTTTCTTTTTACCTTAAATTTGAAACAGTTCTAGTGGACCTTTAGAAAAAAGGTCCTACGAAACATCTAAAACTAAATCATCAAATATATCACTAGAATAATCAACAACAACAAGTTCAAGGGAATGATTCACGAAATCAAATATTTTAAATATTAACTCTTTTTCTCAAAACCTAAACACTAGTTTACCCTCACTAACATTTATGACACTTAGTAACGGTTAAAAAGTGTCGACCTAGAATTAGAGCTACTTCTAAAAAGGGTCAACCTGGGAAGATAAACTTATCAATCTTAAAAAGTATATGCTCAATAATACCTCTAGGATACTTTATTGATCTATTTACTAATTTTAAATCCTAGTTAGTTCTGGTTCACCTAATCATAGATTTTTATACAAAGAATAAGGCATCATATTAATACTAGCCCCTAGGTCGGCTAAAGCTTTTTCTATTTTGAAGATACCAATTTGACAAGGATATTAAAACTCGTTAGATCTTTATGCTTCTTTAGGAGCTTTCTTTAAAGAGTCGTTGAGAATCTTCCAATCAGTGTCACTATTTCTATCTCCTCCATCTTCCTATTATTTACTAGTAATTCCTTCAAGAATTTCAAATAATTTGACATTTTTGCAAGAGCCTTAACATGGGGGCAAGTTATTATAAATTTGTTTAAATAGTTCATAGAGCTTACCAAACTACTCATCTATATGATCTTTCTTTACTTTAGCATGATAAGGGATGATAGGCTGAAATTCCTTAACTTTTAGATGACGCTCTTCACCTTTAACATTTCTTTAACTTTTGATATCACTCTCTTTCTCATTTTGGGATTGATTGTCTTCTTGTAGCTCTTTTCCACTTCTAAGGGTGATTTCCATCACACATTCTTTAGGTTTTGTTTTGATGGTATTAGGAAAACTCCCTTATTTTCTTTCAAAAACTAACTATGCAAGTTAAACGATCTAAGTTTACAAGTTACGTATAAAACCTCTTAATTTATCAATAGAGTCTTTATAGCTTGAAATCTTACCTCTGAATTTTGAAAAAACATGGACAAGATGGCTTATAAGCTTGGCTTCTTTTCTTAAGGTAAATGTTCTTTAAATCTTAGTGGATGGTTGTTCTTTAATTGCCTTTGATTTCCTAAAGAGAAATTCGGGTGATTCCCCTATCTTGGATTCTATGTCTAACTGTACGGATTATTCTAGGTCTAGGAGCATTCCCCATATAATCCATATACTTAGGATTTAGTGCTGGACACTTTTAAGCTAAATGTCCTATCCTGCACACCTCACGCTATATCATGTGGAATAGTTGAAGATTCATCATCAATCTATCAATCTTCTTGCTTAGAGCTTTAATTTGGCCTGGCAATATTGTGACTTCATCTACATTATATACTCCTATGAGCTTGCTAAGTTTGGCTCAAAAAGAGCACCATTGATGATTATTCATTACCATCTCTTCAACAAGGTCCTAAGTTGCTTCTAGCATTTTAATGTTAAGAGTACCCCGAGTTGTTGCATCTATCATCTACCTCACCATTTGATTTAGCCCATTGTATACGATCTAAATTTGCATCCATAATGGTGGGCCATGATGTGGGCACTTCCTTAACATCTGCTTGAATCTCTCCAATGTATCATATAATGTCTTTTCTAGGCATGGGAGGAGATTTCACTCTTTAGTTTGCCAGTCTTAGCTAGTGGAAAGCACTTCAATAGAAATTTTTCTACCACTTAATCCCAAATGGTAAGAGATGACCTAAGCAGAGAATTTAACCATTGTTTAGCCCTATTCTTTAGTGAGAATGGAAACAATCTCAATTTCATCGTAGCATTATTAGCTTCATTGAACTTAAAGGTATCATAAATATCTAGAAAATTTTCTACATGTAATTTGGGGTCTTCATGTTATAGTTCATCAAACTGGATAGACTATTACATCATCTGAATGGTACTCAGTTTAATCTCAATTGTTAATAGTAATAGTAGGTCTCATAGCTGGACTCTATTCTTATTAAATCTAGTCAAGCATAATTGAACATAGTCCTTAGTTGGTCTACCTTATTTTTTAATTCTTGGTTATCAATCTAGTCTTCCAAGTTCTCCACCTGTAGATCTAACTCGAACACTCTAATTAGGGTCTTTTAGAGATATCTATGAGTTGTCCCTTTAATTTCTTGATCTTTTTCAACTAAGTGCATAAACTAACTCCAAGACCTATAAAAGAGAAAAAATCCATGAGTTAATAAAATAATTAAACAAAATTTAAAAATTTTACAAGAAATAAAAGAAGAAATAATGGCTAGATTAACAAAAATTGGGTGTTCCTAATATTCTAGTCCCTGGTAATGATGTCAAAAATTTCATATGATGTTTTTTAGTTTTAAACTGTAAGTGCACAATATAGTTGTAGCTAACACAAGCAAGCATGAGTGGATCCTGTGAGTACTACAAATACTAGTAAGAACCTCTTTTGTATTATCTAACTAACAAATAGGATGATGGTATAATTAAAATTAAACTGAACTAATATTCATCACAATAATGAATTGGATCACATATAACACAATGATTAATCAATATCAAATAACTAGTAACTATAAAATGAATCCCTCTAAGATTTCTTAAGTATTAACCCTTTATCATAAAATCCAACTCCTATCTTATGTTAATATCTTTCTCAAGAATATAAGAAATAATCCTTAGTTGACTAGCTAAAACCTCTCTCTAGTTAAAAACCTTAAGATCATATTACTTGATTTGAGAATTTCGCTATTAGTTTTGACCCTAATCAAGAAGATTTATGTCAACCTATCTCTAAGTTCGCATAAAACTCCTTCTGATTATAATACATCTATTCATACAAAAGGATTTCTCAATCTCATTCATATAAAATTACACATTAAACTAATATCCCGTGCATATTAATTTAAGAATAAAATAAATAAATGAATCACAAAGAATTAATCAATCAAATTCAATTAAATAAAAAATCAAACCATAATATCCATCTCAATTTATGGTTCTTCATACCTAGGCGCTAAACAAGCTTAGTTTATAAACATAGAAAAAACAAAAATCAAATGTTTAGAAGAATAATTAAAGAGAAAGAATTTATAAGGTATATATCCCTTTTTTCTCTAATGTAATCTCCTTAAAGCTTTGATGAAGGCTAGTCTCTATCAAATCTCTAAAGTAATTGTTATGTTTTCTTCATCCTAGGTTCAGAATTTGGTCTCTAGCTCTAAAGTTTCTCTCTAACTTCAACTATAATTTTCTCCATCTCATCTCCTCTTCACAATTTCCTTTTATATTGTGAAATTATGGTTTTGATTATTATATACTATCAGTCACACGGTTGCATGAGTGACTGTGTACTTCAAAAACACCTGAACATCATGATTTTACACGTTTCTAATCAATTACAAGGGTATGAAACATGACCGTGTATCTTCACATAGGCAAAAAATTGTCTTTGAAGTTTTACACATTCACAGTCACTTATACGATCCCTTACATGATCATGTATGTTATTCACATGGGCATATACATATTCACATGGGAGTGTACCTCTAAAATAGCTCTAATTCTTTCTTTTTTCCTAATTTCACTCGAATTATTCTCCTTTTGAGCTATAAAGGCAATTGAGACCTGAAAATAAACTAAAAAAATAAGTACCAAACAATATAAAACTCCCAAATAACAATCAAAACACACTAAATATGGACATTAAAGCATAGTTCATTAAATGTTTATTAACAACCCATAAAGTATTCTAAGATTATCATTCCAAGAAACCCATCAAGAGTTTCTCCATAAAGATTGACTTCACCAAATCTTTTGAATCTATCAATTAGAATTCTTTCTTCATAATCTCCAAGGTTTTGGATTCCTTACCAAGTTCATTAATTAGATACATCAATTCATTTCTATCCCATCCTACAATGTATTGGTTAATAGAGAAACAACTTAAATAGTAAAGGGAGCTAAAGGAGCTAAATAAGGAGATCATATATGCCTTTTTTATTTACATTAGCTATAGAGGTTTTCATAAGTCTGATAGATCATAATATAAATCAAGGGAGACACTACAGGTACTACTACAAATATAAAAGAATCAAACTTCTCAACTTGTCATTTATTGATGACATTGATTTTTTATGTGGATGATCCTCAATTGATTTTTTATATGAATGTTTAAAGGAGTTTACAGGGATGTCTAGATCAGTTATTAACAAGGAGAAGAGTCTAATTATAATATCTACAAATTCACACTGAAATACACAATAATTAAACCAAATCTAAGAAATAAGTCATCAACAACCCATATCAAATATGTAGGATTACCAATTTCAACTTCAAAGCTAGCTATCAAGACTGTTAGCCTTTGTATGATTCAATCCTAAGTAGACACTATTATTCGTTATCAAATAAACTATCCTATTTTGATAGAATCTAATTTAAAAACTTAATTCTCTATGGTATGCACCTTTATTAAAGCCTTTATATAGTTATGCCAACTAATATCATCAAGGAAATAAAAACAAACCTCAAGAACTGCTTATGGAGTAGGATAAGAAACATCAAAGGAAGTGCTAAGGTTAAATGGAGACATGTATGCATTCCTAAAACATATGGAGGGTTAGGAATAAAGTCAATAAGAGTGGAAAATAAGGATCTAATGGCAAAAGAGTTTAGGGGTATATAATGAAAAGGAAACACTATAGGTGCAATGGATGAATAAAAAGTACATAAGAGGTTTTAACTGCTAGATAATGACTTACCCAACTCTTCCTCAACCACAAAGTTAATCTTGAGGCTAAGAGAAGTAGTAGGGAAGGAAATGAAGCATATAATAGGAAATAGGGAACAAATAAGCTTTTAGTTTGATAATTGGGTAAAATAGGGACCATTCTACTTACACCCTTCCTATAACTCAATTCAATATATCATTCCCTTATATGTAAAAGTTAGTTTAGTAATTCAAAATAATCGGTTGTTTTACTCTACTAGAAGTCCAAAACAGTCTTCTTAATCTATGAAATCTAAAGGAGAGAAATTACATACAATTTAAACAATACAAGATAAGAGGCAAGAACATTGGAGTAGCGCATATTGATAAGCATAAGGGAAATCTTAATGATCAAAAAGCTGCACATGAATTATAGTCTATAGAAAAAAGGGAGCCTCAACTAATTTAGAAGTTATAATTTAAGAGAGAAAATCAAATTGAAGTAGTCAAAATAAGAATGCACAGTTGAACAAATAGTGATTAGTGAATCAGGGACAACCAGTTGTAAAATCACTAGCGTCCACATGTCTCTTTTGTAGTCTCTAAGATAATAGAGAGCTGACTAACAAGACGTGTCTTCTAGCATTTGTATGATGGATTATTTGATTGTTGGGGATGTTATTGACATCATGAGTGGCTAATTTATTTATAGAGATTACTTTTGAACTTTTTGTTAAACTCCTATTTTATTGGTTTGAATGAATGATGTTTTTGATCAATGATGTGCTTATACTTTACAATATATTGAGAGATTGAGTTGGGTAATTTTTGTAGGGTTGTATAATAAGAATTGGCACTCTATATACCCACATTCATCAAGTTAATTGGTTAGTTAGAGGGAGATCTTGGCTAATTAGTTAATCACCCATAGGATAACTTAAAAAATAATTGAATTAGAGGACTGATTTTGTAGATTGAGAGATTACTTAATCATTTCCATTTAATTTGGATAGGGAGAATTAATTACACCTTGAAAGAGGGTAGTTAATACATTAGGACATCTTAAGTGAAGCACAATTCAATTAACAAAATAGGAGGGAGATAAGATAGGGCAAAAGTGATCTCTAGTTGTTAGAATCTTAAATTCCAAGTTTCTGCATTTTTGCGTTATATTTGTGCATTGTTAGTTGTTTAATTTTAATTTAATTTTCCAGTTTATACCTGTTTAAAATTTTGGTTCTTAAACAAAGATCCATCTAAATTAAGTAGTGCCTAAACACAATCCCTATAGGATCAATATCTATTTTTTAACTACAAGTCATAACTCGTATACTTACAGTTTTGTGTAAAAACTAGTAGTAGTTTTTTGTTTGTCATTCAACAAGTTTTTAGTGTTGTTGCTAGGGATTGTTAGTTTAACATCTTGTTTAGTTTAGATTACTTTGATTTAACATTTTTTGATACTTTTCCTTGTGTATTTGTAGGTGCATGAACACAAGGACTATGCGAAGATCGATTGAATTTAGTGATGAAGAGTTATCCGATATCACAAGACATGAATGAGAGTTAAGAATAGCGAAGCGCCAAGACATTATACAAAGAAATATGGCAGAAGAAGGAGAGCAAGGAGGAGTAGAGAGGAAATTGATGGACTTTATGAGGCCAAGCTTCAATCCTCAAAGAGTTGCGAGGCCAGTGATTCAAGCTAATAATTTCAAGATCAAGCTAGCACTCCTCAACATACTTCAGAGTAGTGTACAATTTTATGACCTGTCCAATAAAGATCCCAATGCTAATATTGTGAATTTTTTAGAGATTTGTGATGCCTTCTAGTTTAATTAGATGTCTGACGATGCCGTGAAATTGTGACTATTTTCTTTCACTTTGAGAGATCGGGAAAAGGCGTGGTATAACTTGCTTAGTTGAGGGCAAATCATTACTTGGGAATAGCTAGCCCAAACATTCCTTGTTAAATACTTCCCATTAACCAAGAGAACAAGGATCATAAAGGAAATCACAAATTTTCAACAGAGTGATGGGGAGTCTTTATATGAAGCCTAAGAGACGTTTAAAAATTACAGAGAAGTTATCCCCACCACAACCTTTCGAGGGAGTTCCTATTGCATACATTCTACAATGGTGTAAATCAGAGCACAAGAGGAACTATAGATGCAGCTACTGGAGGTTCTTTGATGAGAAAGACTATTGATACAACTCATGATCTTTTGGAAGAGTTGGTAAGTAATAGTTGTATGTGGTCAAGTAAGAGGAGTAGACAATGGCAAAAATAGCAAAAAGTTATGATCCCGATTGACTCCGTTACAGCTTTACAGGCCCAGCTCATAGCCCTTACCAAGCAGTTGAGCAATAGACAAGGAGCATCTTCATCTATGGCCAAAGTTATGTAATTACAATATGATTTATATGGACAAAACATCCATGGCTCAATTGAATGTTTCTTATTAGGAGTCAGTGGTACAAAACAAGTAAATTACTTAAGTCAGCCGCTAAGAGGTAATAATCTTTAAACTAACACTTACAATCCAAAGTGAAAAACCACCCAAATTTTTCTTAAAGTACTAATAATACAAGTGGCCAAACAAGACCGCAAGGACCTCCTAGATTTCAATAAGACTAACTTTGATCTATAAAGAGCAAAATGGACAAGTTGATGGATATTTTAAGGTCCAAACTAGTAACTCAAGAAGAGAACTAGAAGAGGATTTTTTCCAACTAGGAGGAAAAGTTTGATCAGATTGTGAAGAACTATGCCTCATCCATCAACAATTTGGAGGTTCAAATAGGTTAACACGCTAATGCTTTATCTTTTAAAAATGTAGGTAGCCTACCAATCAATACTGAGATTAACCCAAGGGAACAACTCAAGGCTATTACACTTATAAATGGCAAGTAGGTGGAGGAACCAAGTGTGCAAAAGGATAACAAAGAAAAAGGGAAAGGCAAGGAGATAAAAGAAGAGAAAGAAGAAGAAAGGCCATATGTACC
>JAOQML010127452.1:4040-18081 GCA_027568935.1 Erythroxylum urbanii | reverse complement strand
TTTGTTTACTTTGCAGCATCCGTGCTTGATGCTTCAGAAAATGGATGGTCGTGCCTATGGCCAAGATCCTGTAGTTAATCAAGGAACAGGATCACAGGGTTGCAGAAAAGTTGAGTTTGGAAGGGACCTCTGGAGGTCATCTGCTCCAACCCTCTGCTCAACCTACAGCCAGCTGCCCTGGACCATGACTCCACAACATCCCTGGGCAACCTGTGCCAGTGTTTGCTCACCCTCACAGTGACAAAGTGTTTCCTGATGTTCAGAGGGAACTTCCCGTATTTCAGTTTGTGCCCATCGCCTCTGGTCCTGTCACTGGGCACCACTGGGAAGAGCCTGGCTCTGCCCTCTTTGCACCTTCCCTGCTGGTGTTTATATTCATTGATGAGACCCTTCTGAGCCTTCTCTTTCCCAGGTTGAACAATCCCAGGTCTCTCAGCCTTTCCTGACACGGCAGACCTCCCAGTCCTGTGATCATCTTTGTGGCTCTTCTCTGGACCCTCCCCAGTCTGTCCACATCTTTTTATATAGTGGGGACCAAAACTGAGCCTGGTATTCCAGGTGCGGCCTGAGAAGTGTTGAATAGAGTGGGATAATGACATCTTCATCTCTGACAGTGATGGCCTTGCTGATATAACCCAGCATCCTGTTGACTTTCTTTGCTGCAGCTGCGCACTGTTAACTCACATTGAGCTTGCTGTCCACCAGGACCCCCAGGCCCTTTTTTGCAGAGCTGCTTTCCACCAGGTAACCTCCCACTCTGTATTGGTGAATATTCTTGCCCAGCTGCAGGACCCTGCATTTGCCTTTGTTGAACTTTAAAGACTAACTTGGCATTTTATTACTAAAAGCCAAACTTCTTAAAATTTATAGGCAATTCTCTTAGATTTTTATAGTTACTCAAGTTATCTCAATACTTTATTACTATAAAATATTTTGATCAAAATCGCAAACTGTATTTGTTAGTGATAAGAAAATTAACCCAAATGCTTCTTTTTATCAAATTCTCATGTTTGAATTTACTATCCAAAATTAATGAACCCAAATGCTTCTTTTATCAAATTATAATGTTTGAATTTAGTATCAGATCCTGAGATCTTCTTCTGAAATTTAGATATTTCTCTTAGCTTTTTATAGTTTCTTAAATCACTTCAATCCACTAGTTTTTTAAAAGTTATGCCTAAAGGACCAAATATTCAATTTAATAACATTTTACACAATCCTAACAATTATACAAATGAATAATCTAATCAAGTTCCTAAAACACAATACCTTAAGTACTATCAATTAATAAATAAATTAAATTATAATAAAAATCAAGAAACACATAAACCAAAAAAATAAAGTCCTCACATTAATGGACACATCTTAATGTGTTTACAAATAAAATGTTTTTAGATAAAAAATCAATTATGCTAGATCCTCTTGTGGTTTAGTTAAATTTCACATTCATCTTTATATTTTAAAACTATCAATTATCTCTTGAATCTTGTATCTGATCTCACCTAATACCTTACTTGCAACTCCTTATAATAATAATGAAAATAGAAAAGATAACATAACCATTTTCCTTTACTACGTGGCATAATGTGTGGCCCTCTAATTCCATGTATTTAACACCATATGGTGTTGTCCTCCTAATTCTTCTTCAACCAGGCTAAAGATGTCATGTTTCTCTGTATAGTCACCACCAATTTCCATAAGATGATATATGATATTGTTCTTTTATGTCTCTATAAGTAAGTTTCTAGTTCTCGGTTAATTTGATATTTTATTATGAATTAACTTCATATAAATTATATTGTACACACGTCTTGGTAGTTACATGGTTAATTTAAATTAACCTAAATTATGTTTAGGGATTTTGGAGTGTTTCGTTTCTTGAATAAAAAGGGCATGTTACATGGTTTTGGTTATTGCTTTTTTTCTATTTTTTGAATTTATGGATGTAGGTAAATTAGTCATTAGTATAGTAAATTGATTTAGCTATATAGTACACAAAGCATCTTATCGAGAAGTTACCATTGTTTGATTTTGAAGAATGGAGAGGCCTCTAGCTTGCTCAGTATGTTGTATTGTCCTATCCTTCATATACTTGTTAGAGCTACCTACCCAAAGTGTTTTGGAGCTTTAGTAGAATGAGTCTATTTGTTTAGTTACCTTTGCTTACGTATGTGCTAAGTCCGAAAGGCTTACGTGGGCTAGATCACTGGATATGTACCTGAAACCTTGCAAATGGCTATAAGTTTTTCTTATTTTTTAATACATTCAGTTTTTTGTTGCGGTTTGAATCTCATATATAATGTACGTATAGAGCATACTGGAATATTTTTGTTTATTTTTAACAGTGAGTGTAACTGATATACTATCAATAACTCTCTTGTAACTGCAATTTCAAAGTTCCATTAAGGACATCCTAGAATTAAAAAAAAATCCTAAAATAAGGTTTGTTTAGATGTTATAAATATATGGTCATTATTACTCTTATTGTTTACTTTAAATTACACTTGTTGTCAACCTCTTCTAGTTATCATTTCTCACTTGGTCAAAGGTAAAGTTCCATACAACTTTTTTATTTGGTATAATTACAAGTTAACGCTAAAGACCATTATAATGAATGTTATAAGAGAGAAGAATAAAGACTTGGTGAATTGTCAACTTGCATATGTCTAGAAGAAATATGAATGAGCGTAATTTTTAATGCTACTATATTGGGTTCTCATTAGAATTGCAATAGGAATCTGTTCCTTGTTTTCTTGGAAAATAAGTAAATTTTATTAACTCACACAAAGCTTGTCCAATATTACGAGGCTCATTCATAACTGTTACAACTAAAATAGGAGGAATTCTAGAGATTCCATACATTTGTAATTCTAGTACTTGTATTTTGATGAACACCATGCGCTACGAGGACTTCCCTAATCCTATTGAATATATCAACTAGGATGTGTTTATGGAACTCAACCTTTTTGTGCAACCAGAAATTTCTTTCCCTCTAGATGACATAAATAGAGTAAGTGAAAGTTGCTTTTAGAATGACTTCATCTTGTGTTTAGGGGTCTCACTGTTTTAATAACCTAATCTAGTATATATTCCAATTCTCTTTGAATATAGAAGATTTGCATAGGTGTTGAACTCTGGTCCAAATGACTTGAAAGAAGTTACATTAGAAGAATCGGTGCTCCTTGTTAGTGATAAATCTCAACAGTTTTCCTTTTAGTTAGATTTTATCTTTTCCATTTTTTATCTTTATCTTTATATCTTATGTATCATTATACAAGTACTAGAATTACAAACATATGGTATCAGAGCTATAAGCATTATTTCTCAAATACCAACTGAAAATTCAATAGCCATGGCAAGCCAATCTAATTCAATTCCTAACAAAATTCATCACAATTTTTCTATAAAACTCAATACCAAAAATTAAATGGCTTTAAAAACTCAATTCTCTCCATTTCTCAATGACTTCGTTAATGGAACTTCACAAGCACCATCAAAAACCATTGCCTGTTTAACCAATCCTTCTCAAAAAATTCCATATACTAATTATGATGAATAGTTTCATAAAGATCAAATGCTCCTTTCTTAGCTTTTATCCTCCCTTCCAGAAGAAATCTTTCTATATGTTATTGATCAAGATTCTCCCTTTATTGTTTGTTAAGCACTTGCCAATAGTTTTTTAGTTGATTCTCAAAATCGCTAGCTTCAGTTAAACATCGAATTATAAAAGTTTAAAAAGAATGATCTATCTTTATTATAATATCTTCATAAGGCCAAATCTTTATCTAATCAGTTGAGTCTTGCCAACAAGACATTAACAATAACAAAATTTAATAATATTATCTACTGTAATATTAGTGGTGAATATCATAGTATCATCACCACTCTCAATCTTTACCCTGAGCCTATTCCTTTCCATGAGCTATTTGGACACCTTGTTGAACATGAAGTTCTCAACAATAGCTCTTATGAAGCACCATCTATCAATGTCTCATTAAAGAAAAATCTAGCTACTGCTATTAATTCATTTACTTTATTTAGCATATCGTGACAACCTAATTAATATATATCATCATTTTGATCCTGTCACTATAAAGGACCCTACTAAATTTGTAGCTTGAAAATCATACTATTGATAAGTGCTGACGCAGATATATAACACCTTAAGTTAAAATGCCACAAGCAATCAAGATTCATTATGGTGCTCTTTACCAAATTCATGGTAGTCAAGTTGTTGTTGCCCCAAATCTATTAATTACCTTTGCCATGTTTTTGTAATGCTAAAACTAATTGTCATTTTACACTTGATGTATCCAATGTCATAACTACTCAAGAATACTATAAAGGGGTTCAACTTTATATAGGTAATGGCTAAGGGTTGATAATTTCACATTTTGGTACCTCTTTTCTTGCTTCTAGTATTGATGCATTAGTTTTTAAAAAATACTTTGCATATTCCTAATACTTTTAAAATCTTTTGTCCATCCAAAAATTTACATATAAAAATTCTATTTTGAAAAATGAATAATGATTTATCTATAGATAAAACTAAAACAACATTACAATGAGTTCTAGTCTATCCGCCTACTCTCATATAGAGAGTTACTTACAATATACAAGGATATGGAAATATCTAATAGAAAATAAAAACATTTGTCTTGTTATAGTTGTTAAGATAAACTATAAGCACTAAGTTCATTCATGTTCATAAAAAGGGAATGCTACGCATTTTTAGCATAGATGCAAGCTCTAATGAGGTTAACAATTCTATCTGTAATATGGTATTTCTCTTCCTTATTATGCTATTCCTTTCCTTCCATATGGTGTATATGGTGATTGTGAAAGCTGTTTTGAAGAGAGTAGCATTAGTTTTCCTTTGCTCCAAATTATAAATGACCTAACTCATTTTTTACTCCTAGGAGTAGCTACAATTGTTATCAAGTAAAAAATGCAAAATTCTACTTCATATGGCTTTTGTATACTAAAATTGAAAGACAAGGTGATCTCCGTCCTCTACAACATTGTTACAAAATGAACATGTAGCATCTTTACTTTCATACCATTGACTCTTAGTTTCAAGTCTATTCTTAATCGCATTCCATGTGATAAAGGAGGCCTTGGGGCTAAGGACATTTGTAGTTCAATCAGAACAATTGATAACAAAAGTGATTAAAGAACATACCATACGGGTTTAATTTCCAGGTGATAAAATCTTCATTCACATCATCTTTAAGTTAAGGAAGGTAAGTCCATAGGTTTTGGAATCCCCTGAAAGCACATGCCATTCACCATTCATAAGTAGAGAAGAAACTTTAAAATGCAAAGGTAGTATATTCCTTAATTGCTGAAGTTTAGGGGCATAAATAAGAGGGATTATGTCAAGCCAATTGTCAAACCAATTCTATGCTTAATGCAAGGATAGATGAGCCCTCTCAGTGCCATCAACTATTTGAAAATCAAAGAACCAACCTTAGAATGGTCCACTTGACAAAAATTGGTATGCTTTAGGTAATATTTATGGATCCATTTGATCTATAATGCTTCGCAGTTAGTGTATAATCTCCATAGCCTCTTACACATCAAAACTTTTTACATTATTGATATTGAGATAATCCCAAACTCTCCTATCTTTTTAGAGATAGTTTTACCACTCTATTTAATTTTAGCATTCTTTAAATTTTCGATTGTTCCTGACCATAAGAAGGTCTTCATAATTCTATCCAGCTCTTTAATAGCTTTTCTAGCTAAAGCTGTATATACAGTCCAATGAATATGTAGACTAATTAGAACTAAAATGATAAGAGTTAATATGGCAGAATAAAATAAGATCCTATTTTTCCATACCATGATTCTAGATTTCATTCTTTTAACGATAGGTATGTAATTATGATATTTGAGTTTGGAAGCTGTGACAAGAACCCCCAGATAGCATAAGGTATATGTGATAGTTTCAAAACCAGTGAGTCTCTTTATTGCATCTGGATTCGTCACATCTACAGAGAGGTAAAGGTTGCTTGTGTCTAGATTATTCTTGAGGCCAGACTAGTGAGCAAATAAGCTAGGAGCATGCATCATAATATTGATAGAAACAGCATCGGCTTCATGCAGAAGTAGCAAATCATCATCATATATGAGACGAGTAAGATTGATTTCCTTATAACTGTGATGATATTTGAAGCCACCATTTAATGTAATGAGCTTGTTTAAAAGTCTAGAAAAGCCTTGCATAACAAGAGTGAACAAGTATGGAGATATGAGATCCCTTTTTCAAATTCCTTTAGCTAGTTTGAAAGGTTTAGAAGGAATACCATTGACAAGTACACTAAAAAATGAAGTTTTAATACAAGTCATGATCCATTGCACAAATTTAGGAGGAATTTAAATAGCATCATGGCATAATTGTATGAATTGTAGCTAATAATGTCAAAAGATTTGAAGAAGTCTATCTTGATTAAACAACTATTGAGTTTTTTGCCAATTTATAGTCCTTCATCAATTCTTGTACTAGTAGTATATGATCACCAATATTATGGTCAGGCATGAAGGCGGCTTGGGCTGTATTAACAATGACTGATAGGGCCTTCTAGAGTCTTTTAACTAAGAGCTTCAAGATCACCTTACAGATGGTATTACCGTAAGAGATAGTCCTAAAATCACTCACAATACAAGGCCTACACTTTTTGGGGACCAAATAAAGAAAAGTATGGTTGATGTCCTAAGGAAACTTAGCAGATTCAAAGAATTCCTATACTGTCTCTATAAGTAACTCACTAATGATATCCCACATGTGTTGAAAAAAAAGCAGTGAAATCGTTAGGATTAGGAGATTTAGAAGGATAAAAGCTAAGCAAAAATTGTTTAATATTTTAAGAAGAAACAAAAGAGACAAGAGCATCCTTCATTTCCTGATTAAGATTGCTTTCAAACATTCTATATGTATTAGAGCTTGGTAAGTTAGAGTCAAAAGTTCCCATAAGTTCAATAAAATAATTCCTAGCTAACTCCAGTAGGCTATTTTGATAAGTGTGTTCCCTCTCCCTACTGTCGAGAAGTATAGGAATTTTATTCACATTCTGACAAGCAAGTAAAGATGAATGAAAAAAATTAAGCATCACCTTCCTTCATCCAGTTTAGTGGGGCTTTTTGTTTGAGAACTTAGTTATGGAATCTGAGAGCTTTTTGATATGCCTGTAGCTATAGCACTTTTGTCTGTTTATATTCAAGGTTATAGGGAGTAGCATAATAGATTTTTTTAGAAAGGATAAGTTTCTCCTTCAGAGTATATAAGTTAAGATGTTTGCCTAGCATAAACTGCTTAATAATACTTTCATCTTCTTTAGTTTTTATATGAACTAATATGATTTAAATCATGTAATTCCAATTTTCCAGCACGTATTAACTAATTCTTTAAATCCGTCCATACCAGTAAAAGAATTGAACAATCTGAAAGGAGATCCTATAGTTTTGAGTTCATTAAGTCTTTAGATAAGCATATATGATTGGTATGTCATCAAATCTTCTCGGAAATGTATAAATGAGTTTGGGAATTGGCTTAACCAAATAGAGTTCACATTCTATCAAGCTTCTTCCTCACAAGTAGACTACCTTGTTAATTATTAGTCTAAATAAGTAGCCTACCAGTAGAGGTGAGATCAACTAGATCCATCTACATTAAAAATGTAAAAAGCTCCTTAGTAAGTTGAAAATAGAATCTCTTGCCTCCATTAACTTTTGTCGAATTGAGTGAGCAGTAAACTCCCCCACCACAAGCCATGGATTTTGTACTCTAAGGTAAATATGTTGCAGATTCCTCTATAAGATGTCCTTTTAAAAGCGAAAGTTTGAAGCATACATGAGGGAAAGCTCAAACATGATACTTGTATGCTTAAAAGGAAATTTGCTCAGATTCATCAATAACAATCACTCTAATAAGATCATAATTAAAGAGACATATGACTCTACCATTGTAGTGTGTGTTGTGATTTGAAAAAAGTTTGCAATTACCACCTAAAAATTGTGTATTAAGTAGTGCAAGAGGATCTTTTATTTTGGTTTCAAGAAGACCTATTAAAATAGGTTTCTTGTCCCTCATAACCTCCTTCACCCCAATCATTCAACCCTCTAATGTTCTAAACTAGTCTGGACATAAATGGGGGAATCCCCTATTGACTGTTGCTTATCCTTCTTCCTTTAAGCATTTTTGGATTGTACTGTGAATTCTTCAGGTTCAGAAATGGTAGGAGCAATTTCAATTGGACAGCTGACTACCTTATCACCTTCTGGGACTTTCTCTCAATGATCTTCTCTAATATGTTCACTGAGGGCATTCACTTGTATTTGCATAGAATTATGACCCGAAACGGCTGCTAGACTTCTAATGTCTGGTGAAGGATTGTCCTTGGACTAAGATCCTGGTTCAATCACATTCCCAACTAAAGCATGCTCAACTAAATCCTGCTCCATGGCAATAGGTGGGAATATACAATGTGAACTAGGTTGACCAGAGTTAACCATTTCTTCAACAGATGCAGCATCTTGTTCTCTGAACTTACTACCTAGTTTAGCCTTCATTAATTTATCACTCTATCCAGTTTTAAATACTTTCCCAGTATGGATCCATTTCTTGGTTGAATTACTAGGCTTCCGGATATGTAAGTTGTATATCTGCCTTTAACTATCTTCCCAGTCTCTCCTAATTGGAGAATAGATATAATGTCTACTAAAGGAGCACATTTCAGAATTTCAATACAAAGCTTAGCATATCCCATCCTCAACATAGTAGCAGTTTGCATGTCTATAGAAATAAGTTTCCATAATGAACTTACTATAAAACTCAACCCCTAATGATCCACAGCTCTATTGGCAAATTATGAAAATTCACCCACATTGGCAACACTTCAATCATACTCCGATCAAGCTCTATCCCAAGCTTCCATTGTTTTATAAAGAGGGGTTGATCCCCAATATACCACATTCCTTGCTCTACTATCTCTGTTAGATTAGTTTCATCCACAAATTTCAAGAAAACGGAGCCATCTGCTCTAAGCAATACCTTTTCTAACCCTTTTTTCCCCATTTGGCATTAACCCACACATTAACAACAGGGAAAGCATTCCTTTTCATCTAAAAAATCTAACCAAGGTTGAGGACCACCTTTGAGCTCTAGCCTTCAAGAGATCAATCAAAGAGGACATTACACCATCTTTCACCACATTTTGGTAATGCTTGAGCAATCCTTTATGGTGTTGCATTCGGACCTTATTCCTCCAAATGTCACCAGGTCAAGATTTTATAAGGGGCATCTCAACAGCCACCCTATTACCAATCATCTTTTCTCTAGTATAAGCAGCAATCACTTCTCAAGAGAGAAAAGGGAAGTCCTCCTTTGAAAGGGAAGGTTCGCCCATATCCATTTCCACTAATTATGGCTTGAGGAAGGTTGAAATGTGGGGTAGAAGCCTCTTCCACAGGACAATCAACAAGTAACCAGAAGGACAAAGAAGCGGGACATGGGAAAAAGAGATTCCAAAAGTGGAAGAGAATGAGGGCAAAATGTTAATTAGGGTAGGGTAAAGGCAGAGAGAAAAGTTGGAAAGAATTAATAGAAAGAGAATTACCTCTAAAAATTCTTGCTTTTTAAATTTTGTCAAACTCTTTTTTGTTGTAAAGGACTGACTTACTAAGAAGGAGTTCATAGCTAGCAAGAGTGAAAATGGAATATATGCTTTAAGATCCAACCAATCAAGCATGCCATTGTTGGAAAAGTTATATTCTTCATGATTGATATCCAAAACTAGGATATCCTCAATTTATGAAAGTTAGTTAGATTATCAAAAATAATAATTTGCATGTTTTGTCTCTAACAAAAAATCATGTTCCTTTTACTTCCAAGGAAAACCATGTTGAGCAAACAAGTAAGGCTCCATTTGACACTATCCATTTTGATGTATAAGGATATACTCCTATTATGTCTACTTGAGGTCATAGATATTCTTTTATAAAGTTCACACGGATTTATTTCATAAAAATATAAATGATGTCTATTTCACATTTTGATCTTTTCAATAATTTATTTTGTACCAATTCAATTCCAAAATTAAGGCATTTCATTCAAATTAGGTTGAGCAGTATCAAAATTTTCATAAATATTTCTTCACTTTCAGGATCATACATTGCGTTGCTTACTTATATACAATGAGCCAAATGACACCACTGAAAGGAAAATTCACCATGTTATTGATACTGATCTTTGCTTTTTCAATCCAATGTTCCTTTAAAATTTTAGATTTTTTCCTTTTCCATGGTTATCTCATGTATTAATATACTACTAACAAAAATTCTTCAAAACAAATCCTCTTTTCGTCTTCTTTATAAAATTATTCTACATTATACTTCCATACATCTTTTTTTCATGCCATCTATCCTTTTCTTTGTCCCTTCAATCACTACAAATTTGCTTTTCACTCTAATCCTTGTGTATATCTCAGCAAGTCTTCTAATTATACAAGTTTTCATTGTCTTGATTTCTCTTTAGGCTGAATTTTTATTGTAAGAATGTTACATTTATGGATAATGATTTTCTATATATAATACTGCGTCAAAAGCTCTTCTCCATCATAACCCATTTGTACTGTGGCTGCTAATTAAAAATAGCTTGCCTTTTATATTGCCATCATGTGAAGTACCTTTAGGTAAGTCCACTACCTTTTCATCTAATTTTGGTCCTAATCCTCCATCTATAAGTCCAAGTCCAATTTAGTTTCCTTATCGTTCACACTCTTCAAATCCTGTTGCAACTCAACCCTTCATCTCTAAATCCTATTGTCACTAGGAGTCTACCTCTCATCATTTCAATTCTCAAATCAAATGATTAGTTTTAGTTAATGAACTTAATCGTTATTCTTAAATTGTTTCCACTGGTACTGTACCATTTACTCATATCCATTCCAATGATCCCTCTTATATTAATCATTCATATAACATACAACTTCATCTTACCACTATGTCTAAATGACATGTCAATTCTTCCTAGCTCTATAAATGCCCAAACTACCTAGAAACTGAACATTCAGCTAAATTAAAATATTTCTTGAGTAGAGAAAACTTGTCTAATCAAATTATATCTTGACACGCCAATCAAACCTAGACATTCCTCCTTCGTCTTAAAAATGAAATTTGATCAATAGCAAGTGGGTGTTTTGGATCAAACACATAACTAATAGAAAAATAGACAATTACAAATTGCAACTTATTGTAAAAGGATTTAAACAACAAGAAGGAGTTTTTTTTTTAAAGAAAAGAATATCATTGATAAACAAATAAATTACAACCCAAAATGAAGTTTAAGGGGAGTACCCTTCGAAATGATATAAAACACAATGTATATGCCTACCAAGAATTAGGGGGAGAGAAGGTTCCCCTGCCTGAGTCCTTTAGCAGCCTAGAAGTACTTTATAACATTATCATTTATTAGCAAAAAATAACTGGCAGTGGAAATGCATGCTTTTAGCCATTCGAGGAAAACTCCAGTAAATCTATAAGCCTCCAACATTTTTCATAGAAATTTCCAACTAACACTATCAAAGGCCTTGTGAAAATCAACTTTGGTAGTGCAATTTAGAGTATAATTGGATCTTGAATAACCTTTTAAGAACTCTTCTACAATTAAGACATTTTCCCCAATCTACCTGTTACATAGGAAAGCACTTTGATTATCGCTAATAAGTGGAGTTGTTTCCTTCTTTCAATTTAGATGCAAGGATCTTGGAGATAATTTTATAGAGGCAATTGGTGCAAGTAATAGGTCTGAAATCACTGAAGCAGGAGGGGTTGGATCCTTTTGGTATCAAACATATAAACGTTTTGTTGATTTCTTTGAGTAGGACTCCATTAGAGAAGAATTCATACATTGCTTTTGTAATAAATTGGCCTATGATATTCTAAGATTTGTGGTAAAAAAACATTTAACTTGTCGGTTCCGGGGGATTTCACACCATTCATACCAAAGACAACATCTTTAATCTCCTTGTCATCTACAAATTTAGTTAATAGAACAAAATCCACAGGGGCAATTTTCTTCGAGATGAGACCATTAAGCTCAAAGTAGGAATCAAAAGCTGAACTAGGACTACCAAGTAGTGTATTGAAATACCTCACAGCCTCATTTTAGATGCCATTGTGATTTTGCAGCTCTAATCCCTCATTGTTGGTGATTAAATAGATTTTGTTTTGTTTTTCCCTAGCAAGAATAGTGTTGAAGATTTTTACCCATTTAGGTAAAATATTTGGTTGCGACGATTGCATGCTGAGATTTTTACCCATTGTACGAAAACGTCACCGTTTGGTTAGAGATCTTCAAATGATCTATATTTTGTCGTTCCTTCCCTTTTGTTGAAACATTGTCGTTTGGGAAGTTGCATTAGGAGATATAACTCTCCATGTTTTGTAACACTAAACCTCCTTTATCATTAGTATATTTTTTAAAAATTTAGAAAAAAGAATGGTGTTGAAGAAGAATTTTATGCACTTGTCAACCTCCTTGAACTAATTCACTCTTGCTCTTTGCTAAGGTAAGGAGGAATGGTTGCTAATAGTATGCATATAATTGAAGAAGAATTTTATACACTTGTTACCCTTTTTGAGCCAATTCACTGTTCTCTTTGCTGGATCAAGAGGAACAGTTGATAACAATATGCATATAATTTGAAAGATCTTGCTTTTATTTGGATAAAAGATAGGGATCATGTAGTGAGACATCAATTATCTTTTAGATTTTTGTAAGTTCATTCCTAATTGTATTTGGAACCTTACTAATACTAGAGCCCTTTAAATAATTGAGAACCTTGAGTTCCCTTTTAGTTTCCTTAAGTTTCTAAACACAGATGAACTACTTGTTACCCTAAAGAAACAATCAACTCCTATTCTACAAGCATTATTGAACCCAATTTCATTGACCAAGTAATTGTTAAATTTAAAGTGAAATTTCTTAGAATATTTATGAAATAATTTATCCACCTTGATTGTCATATGATAGAGAAGAGAGGGTCTTTGAAATTTGCAATACTATTGGGAAACTAAACTAACTAACTAGCATTAATTATAACCTATCTAATATCTTCTTAATAAACCAACTGGAGCATTGTTTGTTGGACTAGGTAAACGTGTGTACAATATGTTTCAAGTTTGTAATCCCCAGATTCTCCACATGTTCTTTGAAGTCATCAGAAAAGTTCCTTAGATTGCAGTTGCCTTAAACCTCTGATTTGTATAGTATCAAGTTAAAGTCTCCATAAGTTAGCCAAGGTTTATCAACTTTGTTGCTAAGGCTTTTAAGGTTATTCCATAAATCTTTCCTCTAAAATCAAAAGTTATTGACATATATAAAAGAAATGATAATGTCGATCTTCTTTTGCAGGAAGAAGATGTTGGGTTGTATAGCTTAATCAACTGAGTTTATTATGTCCTGAATGTCATCTACCTAATAACAGATTATGATTCTTCCATAGGCATGATGAGAGTAATTGATAAGCATTGTCCATTAAGTTCCTAAAATGTTTAATTTGCTAATATTCTTTTGTTTTATTTTTGCTTCAAGTAAGCCTACTATAAATAGATTTTCCTTTATAATAAAATCCCTTAAAGCATCTTCCTTTTCTAACCTATACTAAAATTGACATATTATTTGAAGCCTTTACCCTTACTCCTTTGAGATCTTCTCCTCTCCATAGTTTGGAATTGCTCATTGGATTCTAAAGTATTATTTCCTATTCCATTACTGGTTTGACAAATTGGCATAGGAGTAGCTTCAATAGTTGGAGTTGCATCTTATTTTTCAACATCAATAAGGAGGGAATCATTTGGAGTACCAGGGGAATTGACAAGCTTATCAATATGGTTATGGTTCATTAGAGAATCATACTGATTGGTGATGCATCTAAGGTTCGTTTCTGTTTCAGTATGCATTGTGGAGTTCTTAAAAGAGTCAACATTTTGATTATTATTCTAAGCATCCTCTAAAGAGTCAGTGCTATGATCTTCCATA
>JAOQML010127441.1:0-18085 GCA_027568935.1 Erythroxylum urbanii | reverse complement strand
ATAAAACCAAACTCTTTTGTTTTATTAATAATAAATATTTTCATTACAATATTGTAACTGGAAGAAGATTAAGTTACTTGTAAATAAAATTACTTTCTAGGCACTATATTTATATAACCCTAACAATCTCCCATTTGCCCTAAAGAAAGTTTGACATACCCTTATTCCCATCCCTTCTAGGTGACCCTCGAAGCTCTTTTGAAACAGTGTCTTCGTGAATGGATCAACAAGGTTTTAATCTGTGGGAATCTTTACCACATTCATCTCACCACGTTGTATTATCTCCCTTATAAGATGATACTTTCTCTCAATATGTTTGGCAGCTTTGTGGTTCTGAGGTTCTTTAGAATTAGCCATTGGCCCACTATTATCACAATAAATTGTAATGGCCTTTTCTACCTCAGAAACTACCTCTAAATCATTTAGGAACTTGCAGAGCCATACTGCTTCCTTTGTTGCTTCATAAGCGGCAACATACTCAGCCTCCATAGTCAAATCAACAACACAAGATTGCTTGACATTCCTCTAGACTATGGTTCCATCTCCCAAAGTAATAGAACCAAAAGTTGATTTCCTTGAATCAACATCTGATTGGAAATTAGAATCTGTATATCTAGTCAGAATAAGGTCATTTCTAGAGTAAACAAGCATTAAGTTTTTCATCCTATGAAGATACTTTAATATGCATTTGAATGCAGTCCAATGCTCTATACCTGGATTGGACTGAAATCTACTTACCAGTCCCACTGCGTAATAGATATCTGGTCTAATGCAAAGCATGACATACATTAAACTTCCAACTGCCGAAGCATATAGAATGTTACCTATGTGTTCAACCTCCTCATGGGTCTTAGGTGATTGCTCCTTTGAATCCTACATGGAAAAATTATTGAGCATGTTCTCAATGTAGGTAAGTTGAGACAAGGCTATTTGCTTGTTCTTACGATCCCTTATAAGCTTGATCCTAGAACATAGCTAGCCTCTCCCAAATCCTTTACTGAGAACTATTCGTTCAACCATCTTTTGACTATATATACCATTCCTATATCATTCCCAATGTGCAGAACGTCATCGACATACAGAATTAGGAAAGTAACCTTGCCTTCTTGTATCCTTTTATAGACCACAAGGCTCATCTAGGTTTTGTATGAACCTATAAGTTTTGATAGCCTTATCACACCTAATGTTCCAAGACCTAGATGCTTGCTTAAGTCTATAAATGGACTTAGCAACTTACATACCTTATGCTCATTACCTGGCTCAATAAATCCTTCTCGTTGGCTTACATAAATGGTCTCCTTAAGATCTTCGTTAATAAATGCAGTCTTGACATCCATTTGCCACATTTCATAATTGAAATAGGTTGCTGTGGCTAAATTTTTTTTGATGGACTTAAGCATGGAAACCAGAGAAAAAGTCTCCTTATAGCCTATACCCTCCTTTTGAGTATAGCGTTTAGCTACCAATCTAGCTTTGAAAGTCTCTACCTTTCCATCTAATCCTCTCTTCCTTTTGAAGATCCATTTACAACCTATGGCTTTTACACCTGGTGGTAGATCTGAAAGGATCCAGACTTCATTGGCGTACATGGAATCTATTTCTGATTCCATTGCCTTGAGCCACTTTTCTGCATCAACGTCATTAATAGTATCTGTATAAGTAATGGGATCCATTACTTCTTAGTTTGAGATGGCAATTATGCCTCCTCCTAGACCTAAATACCTGTCTGGTTGTCTTACAACCCTCCTACTACGTCTAGGCACTACTTGACGTTTTGACTGCTCTTCCGATTTAACTCTTAAATCCATTTCGACATCTTGTTCCGTTATATCCGAATCAACTCTTGGTTTGGATGAAATAGCTAACTCCTTTAGTACTACTTCACTTCTTCATTTGTGGTTTCTCACAAATTCTTCCTCCAAGAAGGTCATATTTTTCGACACAAATACCTTCATGTCCTGAGGACTGTAAAAATAGTACCTTTATATACCTGTAGGATATCCTACAAATAAACATACCTCTGACCTTGGTTCCATCTTTATGGATTCAGGCCTTAGAACATAGGCTGGGCAGCTCCAAGTCCTTAAGTGTCACAATGAAGGCACTCGGCTAGTCCATAAGAAGATAAGTTGCCATTTGTATGGCATATCCCCAAAACGATTTTAGAAGGATAACGTAAGACATCATTGATCTTACCATTTCCAATAGAGTCCTATTCCTCCTCTCAGCTACACCATTCTGTTGAGGTGTTCTGGGAGTTGACAAGTTAGAAACAATTCCATTGTCAATTACGAATTGTTGGAATTCTCTATATAAGTACTCACCATATCGATCTGATTGAAGTTATTTTAATGGTTTGCTTAGTTGCTTCTCAGCTTTAGCTTTGAATTATTTGAATCTTTCAAAGGACTCACTCTTTCTGTGCATCAAATACAGATAGCCATGTCTAGAGTAATCATCTATAAAGGTCATGAAGTATTCACAACCTCCTCTAGCTTGTACGTTCATGGCCCCACACACATCAATGTGTACCAGGTCTAACATGGATTTAGATATGTTTCCTTTGGAAGGAAATGAGGCCCTGGTCATCTTTTCTTTAATACAAGACTCATAGGTGGGTAATGGACTATTGTCCCAGCCCATAAGGATCCCATCCTTCCTTAACCTGTCAAGTCTTTTCTAATTGACATGACCCATCCTTAAATGCCACAGATATTTTGAATTAATGTTAGAGTCATTAGATTTTCTTGGTTGTTTAGTGAGTCCATTATAGGTTTTATAAAGAACAATCCCTGTTTAATTACTACATTACAAATAAAATCCTTATTCTCATATATTGAAACAACAATTTGAAAATATAAGGAATAACTAGATTTTATTAAAGAAAAAATAGAAATCATATTCCTTACAACCATTGGCATGTAATATACATCCTCCAAATATAACCTATGACCATTAGGAAAGTCTAAGATAACTACTCCCACTTCTTCTTCCGAAATGTAAGATCCATCCACTATCTTGACTTGAAATAGGCTTTTGGGCAATCTTTTCCTTTGCTGAAAACCCTGCATAGAATTGCAAAAAACATGGTCAGTGGTTCTTGAATCTAATATCCAAGAATCAGATAAATCTGCCACATTTCTAGTTCCTAACAAACTTCGGAAACCCATAACTTATTTGCTCTTGAAGGTCTCAAGGTAGACCGCGTAGTTCCTGTTCCAGTGGCCCTTCTCACCATACTAGAAACACTTTTCCTTGGTGTCCTCTTTGGCCTTCTTTTTTATGGGTTAGGTTTTGACCCCAGTTTCGTCCTTCTCTTTCTTTGCACCCTTCTTCTTTTGCTTGCCCTTACCTTTGGGCTTGGAAGAAGATGCCACGTGAGCCTTTAGCCTATTAGCCCTGATATTTAATATCTCCTCCATGTTCTAAAGGGTATTCATCAACTCACTCAAGGTGTAATCCTTGGTGTTGAGCTCATGGTCCAACTTAAGCTACAGAAAAGAAGAGTTTAAGCTGTTTATGATTATGACCGTTTTCATTTTCGTATCCATGTCTACCCCAAGCATCTCGGCCTTAGTAACTGCAGAGATTACCTTAAGCATGTAATCCTGCACTAGTTCACTAGGCTTTTGTTTGAGATTGTGAAAGGTTTGGATAGCTTTCACCCTTACAGACTTGGTCCTCACACCAAACATCTCATATAGGTGATGGACGATTACAATGGCATTTTACATGCATGTAAGTTGCTTCTACAACATTGCACTAATAGAAGCCTAAATATAGAACTTGGCAGTCTTATTAGCATTCTACCATCGCTCATTTTTCTGGACTCGTTCAAGAGTTGAATTGTCACCTGGAGGTGTAGTCTCATTTTCTGTTAATACCTATGAAATTCGTTCGTATTGGAGAACGATGTCGAGGTTATGTCTCCATTCATTAAAACTCTATTCGTTTTCCAATTTGTTATTACTTAAGAGCATTGTGAGTGGATTCATATTGTGGTGATTATGTCTGAAAATATAAATTATTAAAGAATGAGCATACTATTAATCAATATTGGAACTTTGTATAAAATCATGATGCATGTATGTATGATGTTAAATTTAACAAAACTTAAAAAATTAAATCTTTATATGAAGGTTATTTTTGTTTTTTATAACGAACTAAGTAATAATGGGCCATCTTATCCATTAAAAGAAAAACTGGGACCCTCCCACTCAAAAAACTACCAAGCATCTTCATGTGTAACTCTTTGAGAAGCGTCATATTTTGGTCCATGCATTTATCAACAAGGCTAAGGTGGGCAGGTTATTGATAAACCATGTTGAGTGTGCAACCGTTTGATTCATCCATTAAAGGTACCTGCAAATCATACCTTGGTGGGAGGTCACATTTGCTACCAATGAGTAGACTTATCCTTTAGGAGACCCAAACCATGCAAGATCTTGGATTTATGTCCTCTGGTGGGGAGTAACACTTCACCATATACAAATGGTCCATTGTATAGAGACCATGGACTCTCACATGAGCATCCTCTCCCACTCAATCTTTTGCGGTCTTTAAGTTTTAATTAATTCCATCTTGTTTAGATGCAATTTATTTAACTATCTTATGTTGTTTCATTATCTATCTTATACATAATGAATGCATGGTAAAGCCTAGGGTTGGTAATTTTTCTAATTGGCATACAATCACATAATATCACATATTATTTACATCCATTTATCTCATGAATTAAATTGCTACTTTTGGTTGTCCATCCTAGAAAATTAAAAGAAAATTACAAGGTGTTTTGGCCCAAAATTTCTTCTTGGACTTGGATCTTCTGCTTTGAACTCTTTGCTCTCACGACCTGACCCATTCAGTAAAATCAAGTTAATGGCATTTTATTTCTAATTTTCTTGAAAAATTTTAACACCTTTCTCTACCAGGCGTAAAAAAACAAAAAGATCGGAATAGGATGAGCGCGAAGCCTAAAATGCAAAGTAGCTTGCCGCAACTATACACATAGCAATGCGCAAGCTATGAGCATACTGCTGCCGTTGCATAGCTGCTGGCCGTGCGTAGCATGCGCACTGCCTACTACACACGTGTAGCAGCGCGCGCAGCAGCACACAACAACACTTATTGTGTGCTGTCTGCTGTCAGCGTGGCCGTGCACAGCAGCGCGCAGTAAATGTCAGCAGCATGCAGCAACTTTTGCTGCACGTTGCCGAGTGCAATGTGTGTTGCCTTTTCTGGCCTCTGGCAACAGCGTGCAGTAACATTTGCTACACGTTGCCTTTTCTGGCCGTGCACAGCAGGGTGCAACAATATTTGCTACATGCCATCGAGTGCAGTGTGTGCTGCCTTTTCTGGCAGCATGAAGTGGCTACTGGAAACTTTTTTATTATTCATAATTTTTAAAAAATATTTGAAAACAATAAAAAATTTCCAGCACCTTGAAAACATTCAAGAATTAACAAAATTTAATCAAAAGAAAAACTATCATTAACATAAAATATAAACCGTAATCATTTACCTATTCGTTTCTTCGATCCATGGCTGCTCCGTCTTCAAAATTATAGAATTTTTTGAAAACAGAAAGAAATAAGATAAGGAGGAAACATGGCGATGATAGGCCACCTTGCTTGTTACATACCAAACGAAGAAAGCTTACACGGTAAATCACTTTTCTGTGGACAACCAAAAGAACAAAACAAAACATACACAATATATATTTTTATCACATAAAAATATGGAGCATACATAATTTAATTGCCAACCTATGCAACATGTAGGAACCAAATCATGCATAATAAAACCGACTCTGATACCAATTGTTGGATCAAAAATAAATTCATGCTTGGTTTGGCTAGACAGTAGATCTTAAAAACTTTTTTTGAAATCAAATGTAGCAGAAGCGTAAATACCAAAACAACATGCTTTTAATCCATACATGATACGACCTAAGGAAAATAAATATATTAAGAATAAGATCAGAATATTACCAACTCCTTGCTACAACTTTTACTCCTCGCTGTTGTGTCCTCAACCAATCGGATCTACCACTTGTTCTCCTTAGACGCTTAGTTAACAAGATCCTTTCGTGGGAAAGGAGAAGAAAAATGGAGGTCTTTTACTTTGCTATATTCAGCTGATTAAAAGCAAAAGGAGAGACTTTTCTTTGCTGTAGCTGGCGGTTTTAGGAGAGAGTGAAGAGAAAAAAATAATGCACCATTCATTCAGTAAGAATCCTAAATGAGTTGTGTAATTTTTCATTTTTAAAACTAACCATCAAAACCATTTAATGAGAATCATAACCGAATTCTACATCTTTGTGGAATTCAGTTTTGCTTATCCTTTTTTCTATAGATTTTGTTTCAATTTAATTAATCTAATTAATCAAACCAAAATTCAGCCCAATATTAAATGTTTCTTTAGGCTTATAATTAACAATTAATTAATGTAAGCCCAATTTAAATGTAATTCGGTCATGCTTTAATTAACTCTTAATTAAATTGTTTCTGTCTTATTAGCTTGAATCCAATTCCGCTATGTCTCTCCTTTCCGTCTCATTTTTCTTTCCGGTAACCTCCATTTATTTTTCTTACTTTCCTTGATAACCTTCATAAAAGCCAAGGGGAAATCTAATTGGACTTAAATAATTCAAGCTCTAATAAACCCGGAATTAATTTAATCTCACTGGAATTAATTCTGACTTATTAACCAAATGTCATTTCACTAAAGACAATTGGTTGAACTCTTGAATTACTTAAAATTATGAGAAAAGTGTTTTAAAATAGTTAATTCAATGTCCAATCGCAAACTCTATTATGAACCATATTATAGTCATTCGTACAATAAAGGTTAAAATTACCGTTTTGTCCTTATGCTAGTTTTTTCTTCTAGATCTCCTGTTTCACTCTATATAGTGATTAACACACAAGGTCTAATTTTGGTGTTAAGACTTGATGGTAGCTAATCCATCAAACTACTAGCGCCAGTTTATTTCAATGAATGTTCTTTGATGCATATTTCAATTAATAATTCCAACATGTGGACACTGAATTGATACTTTGTAAAAATCTGTTCCGATCATATCAAGAATTATAACAAAAGAAACATGAATTTACCACTCATCAAGATTGTGGTTTATAATAAATGAATGCTAAAGTGTATGTTTTATTAAAGTAACGACCTACTTTATTCTTTAAAAACATATGTGATTCTAGATTCATTTAATAGTGTCATTACCAATAGTCAACTACTATCATGATTTGAAATTCATCATTCCCTTAAAGTAAACTCCTTTAATTACACGGAGGTAAATCACAAAACTACAGTCTAAATTATAATCAAACGACCAAATTGATTATTCGACTGTGAATCAATTAATTTAGATTCTAATAATATACATGTTTCCTATACATCTCCATGTATATGTATATTACTTACAAAGGAACCTTGGTACCTTATGACTAGTTATATTATGCTCATACAAATAAAACCAAACTATTTTGTTTTATTAATAATAAATATTTTCATTACAATATTGTAACTGGAAGAAGATTAAGTTACATGTAAATACACTTGCTTTCTAGGGCACTATATTTACATAACCCCAATTGTATCATCATTACATAAGTGTGCTTAAATGTTTTATTGTTTAGTGTATTTGTGTTTGTGTTTGTGTTTTGTTTTGTTTTTCTTGAGGACAAGCAAAAGTTCAAGTATATGGATGTTGATAGTTATAAGTTACATTATGTTTTAGTGGATAATTTAGTATGTTTTTACTTGTTAATTAGATTATTTATGCATATTTAGGTTTAGAATTGTGTTAGTGTGATCATGTGTTTGTATTTTGAATATTATTTGATTTAGAGCATGTTATTGGACTTTAATTTTATGCGTTTGAGGTGTTTTGATGTGTTTGTTAGTGTTTGAGATTAGGTAAAGAAGATTATAGAAGTTTAGAGAACGCTCGGAGGAAGAATCAGGGTTACGATCATGTCAGAAGCAGCCTCGCTATGGTTACGTTCGTGATAGAAGCCAAATAACACTAGGTCATGATTGTGACATCCCTATCAAGATTGTGACATAAGCTCAATTTCAAGTGTCACGATTGTGACATATCTTCCATGATAGTGACAGATGCGATATAGATGCAGGGATCTGCTTCTGTTTCTAATTTTGGAGGGTCATTTTGGACTTTTTGGCCTGGGTAAAACCTAGTTTTTACCCTAAAAGGCAAAAACTCTATAGAAGGAAAAAAAAAGACCTTATCAAGAGAGCCTCCATTTTCCACTTTTGGAAAGAACCAAGGAAGAGGAGAGAAGAGGAGAGAAGAAGAGAGAAGAAGAAGGGCTACTGCTGCTACTACTACTCCTAGTCTATTCCAAGTTAAATTTCTCAATTCATCTTATTATTTCTTTCATTTGATGTATAAGATTTATATGACGATGATGAATTTTTGTCTAAGGATGTTCTAAACTATTTTTGTGATTTGTTCTTGAATCAATTTTAATTTGATTATTTTTAGGTATTGTGATTGTTTGTCATATTTGCATGCTTTGGTAACAAATCAAGAGAGTAAATTGATAGCGACATGATTAGGTTGGGTAATGAGAGTTAACAATCTAATTGATAACATAAAAAATCAAATCGGTAATTTGTACGAAGAGAGATCTCATGTGAGGACCCAATTGTCTATTATAATGCTTAAGATCTAATTATAATGTAGGTTGTTTTTATTATCTGCGAGATTGCAATTTCAGTAATTTGATTCAATTAGGGTTTATGATTTAGGGCTTAATTATTAGGGCTCAAGAGAGAATAATCCACCATTCAGAATTCCAGGACCAATATTGATTAACTCAAAAGTAATCAAGTTAGCATTTGATGATAGGATAAATCCCCTTATCTTATAATTGGTTAATCTTCCTTGTGTGATTTTAATTTTTTAGTTAGTTATGCTCAATTTTAATTTCCTTGCGTTAATTTAGAATTTTAAATTCAATCAATCCATATTCAATTACTTAAATTTCTGTTTTACTTTTTATTCATTTTAATTACAATTTCTAGACCTTTTACTTAGTTAGGATTCATTTAGTTCATTAATTCCTCGTGGGATCAACACCTCAACTACTATGCTTATAACCCGTGCACTTGCAGAATATTGATGGTTTTTATAAAATTAAAACTTGTTCAACACCAACCTCTTTTCTTTGGTTAGCGTGAACAAGTTGGCCAAGTTGCAGATATCATACATATCCTAACATTTTTGTGTTGTTAGGTTATACTAATGTGTTATAACTCTGGAATTAGGCTTCCATATTGAGAATTGCATGATTTGATTCTTAATTCTGATAGTATGTCTCCTTCTTTTCTTTTCCTACTTATGCTCCCTTTGTTTTTTTTATTTATTTGATTATGAATTAAATAGTCAGATCTCCTAGTAGTAGTTCCTAAGACTAGAAAATCATCAAAATAAAAAGGGCCAATTTTGAGCTCCTTTTACGAGTGCCTCTACCTCTATTCTAAGTACAGTTGAGAATTATTTGTGTTATGAATGATTGGAATCGTTTCATTTAGTAACTTCCATATAAAAATAAAAACTTGTGTGACAAATTACAGGTTATTCTAAATTCTGCTGAGAAGTTAGATTAGTTGGAAATCATATGTAATGGTTTGCAAGAGAGGAACCATGTTTGGTTATAGTAATTTAACATCTCTAAAGTCTTTATGTTAAGTTATGATTTTCTTATTTTTCTTATTCACCATTTGGTAGAATATTTTAACCTAGGGAATCTTTTTGCTTTCAGTGAAAATTTAGTTAAGATGGAAACTAGGATTCTGTCAATTAAGAAATTATTGCACTATTCTAGAAAAGGGTTAATTACATCCATTGTCCTTGTTTGAATACCCCATTTGGTTTAGTCATTGCTTCTTAGGGCTCTTTTATTACTTTTCTTTTTCTTCCAATCCAAATGCATATTCTAAGAGCTTTTAGTTACTTATGTACATGATAATATTTTAAATGCCCCAGTGGATGATCCAACACAACAGGTGAGTTATTTATGTGTGACAAGCTTGGTCCGGCTAAAGCTTTATTTATAGTGCCAAATTACTACAAGACTTAATGTATATGGAAAAAAGGGGCTTCTATTCTAGGAAACCCTAAGGCACCCATTTCTTAACAGTTGTCATACCTACCTTTAACCTTTCCCTTTGCTCTGCTAGAAGAAAGAACCTACTCGATCTTCTTATTTCTTCCTCATTAACCAGAACCCCTTTTTCTTCTTCTTCTCCCCAACTGAGTCGATGCAACTGTCATCTTCTCTAATATCGACCACCGCCCATAATGGTTAATTGCATATCATTAATTATTAATAAAGCTCTTATAAATATTCATGTTAACATATTCCTTTATAATATAATATGAGTTATGATTCTCATTAAAAAAAAGATATAGGAGGCGATGCAAGTGACAATAAATTGAAATCAATTTCCAATTCCTATTATATAATAACAAATAGTAGTGATATTTCCACTTATATATCCCAACCATAGTAAAGATTTATTTTATTGACTAAAAGAAAATGTTCATGATTTACGAGGTAATTAATTGGCTTAATGAATCAATTCATCTCCTCTACCATTGTCTCTTTGTGTCAATACAAGTAATGGCTTCCATGTAAATGACACGAACAAATGATGTGTTTTGTTATTTTTTCTACCGTAAGATCAAACTTAGTCATTTCAATTTCTAATAAAATTATTAAAACAATTTTCTTTTGTGATATTCTTCTTCAAAAGTATCGAAATTTTAAAAAAGTTTTAAATATATGTCATGGAATTTTCAACGAGTTATTTTGTTTATGAAACTCTTAGTATTCAAAACAACTTTGGCTTTAACCATTATCATAAAACCAATAAAAAAGGGAGAGAGTGGATTGAATTGCATATTGGGTATTGAATTTCACCCTAGCTTAGGTTTTGGGATAATTATGGAGAACTATGTATGAATTGATGATCTTGATTTGAATAAATGGGAATGAATAATTGATTAGCATCAATAAACAAAGAATTTAAGGGCATTTAGGACAAGAGTTATTTATATAGAAGTGGCTAAAAGTCATCATTACCTTTGTTTTAGTTCCTCTTATGCAAATTGCAGGGATGAAGAACATGAAATTACTTTCATTTTGTTGAAGTTAAGCCTTTGACCAAACTCTTTATAAAGCATGTCATCCTTTTTCCTAGAAATCTTGTTATGCACTTAGAACATGAAATCACCTTGTCCACTATAATAACGTGTCCAATTTATCCAAAATTCATGAATTTCACCAATAATGTCCTAATTTGATGCAATTTCCACTTTTCATATCCTAAAAGAAAACAAAAATTAGTTTTCCTATTTAAGCACCAAAATAAATAAATAAAAAGTAGATAATTCTAGTTAATTTAACAAAATAACTTCTTATCAATTTGTATAATAGAAAACAAAGAAAATATGAGAAGTAAAACTCTACTCTAATGGAGACACTAATATATGGAAGCTGATTCTATTTACAACGCAACTAAACTATAAAACATATGACATCCTTTACAGTGCAAACCTTATATATATAGAAAAAACTAGTGCATAATGTAAACAATACAAAGAACATGTATTATCTATTAAATAGCTTATTCATCACATATAAAGTTTAACCACAACTATAAGAAATTTCCATAAGGCTAAAAAATTCCTAATATTAGAAATTGGTACAAGCCTCAGATCATAAAACCTTATTTAGGGCAGGTGTCAAGTAAGACCTCAACAGAGTCATCCAAGGGATGTTTAGGCTTTTTCTTCTCTTCCTCCTCCATCTGTTTGAGTTACAGATTCTCCTTGTGTAACCAGTATATCTTAGACTTTTTTGAGTTCTTCAGGTAAGATCCTCTTGCACTGAGCTCTCTTACTTAATTCATTAGTACATTAATCCCTCGTATCCTATCACCCCACCCATCTATAAAATCTTTGCCTCTCTTATTCTTAGCCTCAAGTTATTTTACCTTGTCTTTTATCTCATCTAAGCCAAAGAAGGTGGTCGACATATGTTTGCTGCTATCACCAGGACCAACTTTATGAACCACTGATTCTTCATCAAAATGATCCTTGGTCAATCTAATTGATCATGATGAAATAGAGTTCCAATCTAGATCATTAGAGCGACTCCTATTAAAGGACCTATCCATTGCATTATCCCATTCATCTTTGTCTACATTTCCATCATCACCATTACTGCTAGAAGTTTTTGAAAAATTACGAGTGCCTAAAATCCAATACACTCCATTTCTATTAGCTGATGAGATTTTTATACTATTTAAAAATATTTTATTATTTCTTAGTCTTAGAAACCTTAAGACAAATGGATTGTTTTATAGTATGAAAAAGGGGATACGACTGTTTATTCCAGCCTTTTCCAAGAACATCGTAAAGCATAATACAAAAAACCATAATTAATATAACTTCCTAAATGGACAATATAACCCATTTGTTTAGGTTTCGATATCCTAACCATACTAATAAAACTCTAAGCTTTATGAAATGAACTAAAACATGATTAATAATCTAAAAACTAATAAGCAAACAATATCATTTGATATATGGTAGTGTCTCAATAAGTTTCAAAATGGGGTAGTAAGTGCTTGACCCAAAATAGACCAGGTAATATAGAAGAAATTAATCAGCTAAGACATAAAGAAGCAACCAAGCAATAAAATCAACCTTAGGTAGTGGTCATTAGAGGTATGGAGATAAAGAGACTAAAACATGAGCATGGATGAAAGAATGTCGACAAGAGTCTTGTTAACGTCACAAAAAGAAAAAATGAGCATGAACTATCATGCGTGGTGGTTAGTATTAGAGAAGATGATGGCTACGGTGGCTCAATTGCAGAAAAGAAGAAGAAGGTTTTGGTTAATGAAGAAAAAAAGAAGAAGATCAAGTATAGGTTTTTTCTTTGGATTTGGTCTTGGATTTTAACCCTGCAGACATTCTCTAGAGTAGTATAAGTTGAGTTACCCATAATAATGTAGAGGAAAATGAACTTTGCCTAGTTGAATATGTTAAGTATAATAGTATCATTGTGGTGAATCATAATGGCATGAATCAACTACACAAATTCTCGTGGTCTTCTTAATTAGGTGTTTAATAAAACCATTTTCAACTCTTGCACTTAATATTAAAAGAATGACCAATAAAAAAAACATTAATAACCTTTCAAACTATTTCAAGTAATTCAAGTGAAAATCACAAAAATCAATTGAAGAACTTTAGGAGTCTGTTGTAGTAATGTCCTAAAGGATGGTGCTACCAAATACATATAATTGCACTACCATTATTAATCCTATTTTGTGACCAAAGATAAAAAGACAAGAAACAATTTAATAATGCCCGTCACTGACAAAAGTATCCGATGAAGAAGATTCAAAATTTCTTTGGGTCATAACTAAGAGAAAGTTACATCAGTGATCGATTTTAAAAAATAAAAATTTCAATAATTTATTGAGACATAAAGATTATAACTTGTCATTCTCATAACTAAAAACACTTCAACTTTTAAAATATTGTGGAAAAGATGAAATGAAATTGAATACAAGAAAGGAATATAAACCCCAAGACTTATATCAACCTCATTATAGAATTGAATAGATAGTAGAAAGATTGTACAATAGAAATATGGTAGATAACTTTCAGATCTCTCAAAACCAAACGATACCCATCAAATCAAAGCATATAAGAGGTCAAACCAAATAAAAAACAAAGAAGAAAAAAACAAAAAGCAAATATAACAAAATGGTTAACTAAAATACCTTAATTAAGATGTCTAAGAGAAGTTATCGTAGTTGATCTATGCCGTTGAGGTTCGCCACAAGGATACTATTATACTTAATATATTCAACCTACATTACATTGTTCTAGGTAACCCATCTTATTCTACTCTAGAGAATGTCTCCATAGTCAAAATCCAAGACCAAATCCAAAGAAAGAACTTATACCTTATCTTTTTTTTAAGGGAAGCTAAACTAAAATTACACAACTAGAAGAGGGAAACAAAGTGTCGATAAATCCTCTAAAAGGATCATGTGGCACCCGATAGGTGTAACGTCAAAATAAATGACTCTGACATCAAAATAACCCATAGAATTAGTAAACCAGTCGGTACATCTGTTGCTCTCTCGATATATGTGTCGATGAACAACAATCTAGTACCTATTGAACAGTTCATTAATGCCTAGAACTATAGAGTTAAGAGATCTGACTCGGTGATCTAGGGAAGATAGGATATCAATCACCGCTATGGAATCCACTTCAAGCTCGATCTGTCGATACCCCAAATTCCATGCGAGGGTCAATCCGGTATAGACTCCCCAGAGTTTCGTGATGACTGGAGTGCACCAACCAAGATTTTGAGTAAATCCTCCCCGTTAGTTTCCTTCGCTATCCCGAAGATGACCACCTGCGGTAGCGACGGACGAGGCTCGTTTGCATACACCATCAGTGTTTAATTTGAGCTAACCTGTGGGAGGTTTGCTCCATCCGGTAAGTTGTTCCCGTCGAGGGTGAGGACCGACAGACGTCGCTCTACCTTGCTACACTACTGAATGATGGAGCAGACCTACATTAGATAAAATATGAAAAATTGGTGAGGATGGCCAAGAGAACTGAACATCGAAGAGGGACATATTCCTCCATTTCCATAGAAACCAGCAGGTAATGCCAAATAGGCTCGACTCATTGCGGTGAGATTGGAGGTTATGGGTGAGCCACTCCCTCATTGGCATAGTGTAAAAGTCATGTGAAACGATACGAGGAGGGAAGCTGTGTCACAATTGTTGGGCTTTTACGTAGTCACGCACTACATGTAACGAGGATTCCTCCTGATGACAATGGGAACAATCATCGTCCGAAGTGAAATGCTATCGCACTCTTTCCTGGTTAGTAATTAACCGCTCCTTCGCCAAGAGCCAGAGGAAAGAGCGAATGCATTCAGGGCCTTTCCACTACCAGATGACATTCTAGGCCTCATGTACCCAGGTAACTTCAGTTTCCATGATCATGACATAAGTGAAAGCTACGGTGAACTGACCAGTGTCGAAAAATCCCCAAATCAATTTATCTTGCCCTAAGTAGGGTTTCGGGGGAAAAGTCCCTGCTACTAATTTGTAAATCGACATCGGAAGGTGAGATTGGAAATCGTCCTATTTTTAAGTGCCGTCTAATTCCACAAAGTCCCGGACTCTAGAATTGAGAATGGAATCAGGAATGGAAGATATGGCTTGGGAAGTAAGGTGTCCTGTTCTTATAAGCCAAGGGTTAATCTAGAACCGAGTCTGTGCACCATCCCCGATGCTCCATTTCATGCCCTAAATAACAAGGTGCCAAGTTGCCTTTATGCTCCGCCAAATCATGGATCCAAGATGGCCTCAAAGGAGAAGGGGGGATTGGTAATGTCAAATTTGTACTTTGCTGATATTACCTTGACCCATAGCGCAATAAGATTAGTAACCAATGTCCAGCCTAACTTAGCTAGCAAGGCATCAGTGGTGGCATGGATTCCTCTAAGGCCCAATCCTCCCATCGCTTTGGGTTGATAAACATCCTCCCAGTTGACTAGGTGAATCCTCTTGGTACCATTAGCAGAGCACCAAATAAACTGACGCATCAATTTCTTAATCTCATCGCAAAGAAGGGTAATCGGACCGTTTACATAGTATAACTAGGGAGAGTAGCTATGATTAAGTGGACCAAAGTGGTCCGGCCTGCCAGAGACAGAAGGTTTACAGTCCATCCTGACAAGCATTGTTGTACTCTGTCGAGGATGTGTTGATAGGTCCGTTTGTTGACTCGTTCATGAAGAAGAGGAACGCCTAAATAGCGACCGAGGTCATTCGTCTGTCTAAAGCCTAGGGCTCTGCTTAAGCTGTGTGCCATCGAAGGAGTCACATTGTTGGAAAAGAAACACCTTGATTTGTCAAGGCTAACTTGTTGCCTAGAGGTGGCACAAAAGTCATTTAAAAGATCTCTGATAACCCCCACCTAGTTCAAGGAGGTTTTAGAGAAAAGTATAAGGTCATCGGCAAAGAACAATTGCGATAGCGGCGGTCCATTTTTGCTAAGTTTAATAGGCTACCAGCTTCTGCGGGTCACCGCTTGAGAGATCATGTGCCCTAATCGTTCCATACACAGGACGAATAGATAGGGGAAGAGAGGGTCACCTTGGTGAATGGCTCTAGACGTGCGAAAGGCAGTACTCAAGTCTCCATTCCAGTTTACTTGAATGGAAACACTAGTAATGCACTTCATGATCAGGTTAATCAGAGAATCTGGCAATCCTATGTCAAAGAGAGTATGTTGGATGAAATCCCATAACAGCCTATTGTATACTTTTTCTAGATCCACTTTTAAAGCCATAAACCCTTTCCGCCCAGATTTCCATTTCATAGTGTGGATCACTTCTTAGGTGATTATAATGTTATCCGTGATTAAGTGTCCAAGGACAAAATTGCACTGAGTCGGAGCAACCAGATCATTGAGGTAAGGTTTGAATCGATGCACAATGATCTTGGTAATGGCTTTGTAGAGAACCGAACATAAAGCAATAGGCCTAAATTGCGTAATCGAATAGGGCGAAGGGATCTTCAATATAAGGACCATGATAGTGCGATTAAGATCCAATTCCCAAATTTAGTGGTGAAAGATTCAATGGATGAATAAGGTCAAGGAAGTGCCAACAACTTCCCATTGCGATTGGTAGAAAAAGGCTGTAAACCCATCAAATTCGAGTGCCTTGTTTGGAGCCATAATAAAGAAAGCTCTTTTGATTTCATCGGAAAGGAGGGGACTGTTGAACTTTGCGGAAGCTTGTGGAGGTAGGGGAAAATGTCCATACAGCAGCCTGGGTGTAGGTTGCTGTATTTTAGCATGATATAAATTCTCAAGGTAATGTTATGCTAATCGTCAGATGCTGTTAGAATCTGAGACCACAGCGCCATTTTCATCTTTCAAAGAAGTTATTCGCGTTTGTCATTGTCTGGGGAGAGTGATGGCATAATAGAATTTAGTATTCCTGTTACCCTGGAGGGCCCATTGGCGTCTGGATCGCTGATGCCACTAAAGTTCTTCTTGGCACAGGGCCTGTTCTAGTTCAGTCCGAAGGTGTTCCTCCAGGTCTCTGAGCGAAGGCTAGTCAATGTGTTTAATACACTTTTGGATGCCAGCAAACTTGGCCATGAGACAGTTCTTCCGGTGGAAAACATTACCGAATGTGGTAAAGTTTCATATCTGTAATCTATCCACGAATCTACTAAGTGCCATACTAAAATCCTGGCTGGTGATAGGCCAATTTGCTGCAACAAATTGTCCAAAGCAATCATGGATGAGCCAGGCGGACTGAAATCGAAAGGGCTCAATCAACAGTGGAGAGTGTGTGCTCCTGTTCAGAGTAATTAGCATAGACCGATGATTGGATTTCAAGAAAGGTAAATGGTTGCCCGTAGTAGGGAAATGATACTAATTATTAGAATAAAAAGCTCGGTCTAAGCGAGCAAGAATTTGGCCTCTCCTCCAGGTGTATCTAGGCCCCGAAAAGCCAAGATCCTGAAGATTGCAGCTATGCACACAATCCTTGAAGTGAGTGTTGACGATATGATGTGTTCAGGAACCACCCCTCTTGTCTCCAATCTCAAGTTTCACATTGAAGTCTCCCCCTAGCAGCCAAGGTTTTTGCGTGATACTCGCTATATGATGCAGATACTGTAGCACCCCCTCACCTCAGGGTACGCATCGGGACGCCCGTAGGTAATTCCGACACATATCCTAAGATAAGGGGGCGCTACGTGCAATCACTACAGAACTCCATATGGCATCGCATACATTTAAATAATAAAACCAGTAAATGGAAATTACAAGATTTTTAAAATCAACATCTTCCTCTTTTCATTACTCAAAAACAACAGTTTATACATCAGATGTACCATCTGTACATACAGAAAACCTAATACAGATACTATGAAAGAGGAAGAAATATAACAACTCCTAACTAGGTCATCCCCA
>JAOQML010127435.1:0-18085 GCA_027568935.1 Erythroxylum urbanii | reverse complement strand
TCCCATACACAGAGTTTTCCATCAAACTCCTTCTGAGAGTTAACTCTGATTCTTCATATCCCTCACCATTTCCTTTAGAAGTTGGTTAGTGTTCACAGAGGAGTACGTGATTTTGCATGAAATTAAGGCTTTTGGGATAGTTGAAGATCTTGGAGTTTTTCAACAAGAAGATAGTGAATAAATTCTCTAGAATTGGAGATTTTGAAATAAATTTGATGAGTTATTGTCATCTGCATAAGCATGTCATTTACTTATCATTATATTTTTTAACACTGTGATAAAGGGATGAAAATTTGGGAATATGGTGTTATCTAGGTTTTGATGGATTATTAGTGATCAGGTGTAGTGAAATGGTTCTTGGAGTTGAAATAAAAATAAAATGATGTATACGATTAGTGTAGAGAGCTAGATATGGAAAGGTGATATGCTTTGTTTCTTCACTGAGCATGTATGAATACTTAGTTGTTTATATGAGAGCTGGTGAAGGCTTAGAGATGTCCAGGAGCATAGACTTTTTGTCTGTAAAGACTTAGCGTCTGTGTTTTATTGTCTATGGTTGACTATTCTATCGTCTGAATTGACCACTTAGCGTCTGTATTTTATCATCTGTGGTTGACTATTCTATCGTCTAAGTTGATTCTGTATTTTTTCGTCTGTGGTTGACTATTCTATCGTCTGAGTTGACCACTTAGTGTCTATACTTCTTATCGTCTGTGGTTGACTTTCCTTCATCTGTGTTGACCACCTATCATCTATGTTCTGCTTCCGTCTATGTTTCGCTTCGTCTGTCTTTGTCTATTATTTATATTTTGCTTCCATCTGCCTTGATATTTCGGCTGTGTTTTGAATATTTGTCTGTTTCTGTTTTGTCTACTTCTGTTTTGTCTACTTTTTCTTTGTCTACTTTCTGCTTATATGACTAAATTATATAAATTACACTCTCTGATTAAAAGTGAATAGTAGACTTGAAAGCCAAAGTTTGGAGAAAAATCTGAAAAGGCTCCTTAGGTTAGGAAATTGGATTAAAATGGGTTGTTGAGGTATAAACCCTACAAATAATGCTAGTTTAGTGAGTTTCAATATTTGATTGTGTTCATGATAACATTGATGGAAAGATACCTGGGGTTGTCATGAACATGCATTGTACATAATTCATTCCATATATGTGCATTAATGAACCCGCATAATTGTGCAGATTGTGATATATGTGTGTATTATCTTGTTATAGATGAACAGTTGGAACGTCAGCTTCCAGACGTTGCCGGAACTTCCAGGCATTAGCTTCGAGAGTAACTTGTGAGTAACCTAGATAGGTCCTCTCAATTATTGTTTGCTTAAGTTATGCTGTGAATGATAAATGAATGTGAAATGAATGTGTTTTATTGTGGATTCCGGACAGAAGGTCCAATGAATGTGAATGAGGATTGAAATATTGAAGTGCTTCTTGTATGTGAATATGAAGACCTATGTGCTATATAATGTGATTGATTGTATTACATGCATTCCATTCATGAATGCATAATCAGATAATATAAGTTGTGACTAGAGTAGCCAATGATCAGAGCTTAAAGCTCAACGAGTAAAAATGAGCCTTGAGCCCACAAGTATTTCAGAGCCTCAGGCTCAATGTGTAATGAGCCCTATATCCTCATCGGATAAGGGACAGTTATTAATGAGCCCAGTATCCAAAATAGATACGGGATAGTTCAGGCACTCGGTCACAAAAAGTTGGGTTTTAAATATTGTGATTTTCCATACGATGCTTTATAATGAATAATGATATGATGTCACATGAAGTTAGTGTAGTGTTCAAACATAGCGTGCCCTTATCCTAGGTTATGTGCCGGAATGACCTCTGGGCGTCCTATTGTCTACCCTTCGGTAAGGGAGTGCTACATTAGTGATACGAAAATGCTTAAGATACTCACTTTAATTCATATATGATTTTAGGTACAATTCAGAAGCAAAGAAGATAAAGTGAGTCGAAAGCTATATATTTTGACTATTTTCTGAAAATTAATTTTTATTTTTCTTCATAGAGCAGGAATAATAAATATTGGAGCAAGTAATTAATGCTAAGGAAAATGGGACATATGCTGAAAATACAAAGAAGATTAAAGATGAAGTATGCAGCAGTCTATGAGCTAAACAACATGGTTAATTAAATATAAGCAACATGAGTTTCATGCAAGCAAAACAACATGGAAAAGAGGAGCATAAGCATAGATAAAATGACGTAAAAGCTAAGTGGGGAAAATAGACAAAACACACAGCACTATATGGACCAAAATGCATATGATATCTGCGTAAGCGAAAAGATTGGTGTTCAACGTAGGTGTGCGTTTCATGCACATTAGGTATTTAACAAAATGAGAGATTGAATCTTATTCGTCCCACCATGATACAGTAAATTAGAGAGAGGAGTGGCTTCAGAGAAAATAGAAGATAGTGGCGGCAGAGAGAAACAAAGAAGGAAGAGGAGTGGCGTGAATAGTAAGAGTGTCCACCATCTTTATTTGTCACATTAGGGAATAGTGAATAAGGGAGGCTTGCGACAGTAAGAGCGAAGAGATAGAAGGGTATTCAATAGGGTTATCAATGGGGGTTAAAACATTTATCTGGGAGAGACCCATGGACGGGTAACATCTCAACACCGGCTCAGAGGTGACATCGACGTCGATGACCCAGGTTAAGTGTGTTTTTTAGTTTTTATTATTTTCCTTCTCCGATTAGAAATTGATTGTGTTATCCTATGTTAATTGGTTTAGGTTTTGTGTATGGATAATTGGATTTTTGTTGTTGTTTGGTTATTTATGTATGAACCCATAGGGTATTGTGAAAGGATGTTTTTAATGCGTTCATTGAATCGTTTGATTGCATACCCATTGCTAGAATTTTGATATAATCCGTAATTGTTATGTTGAAATTCATGTGTAGTGACTAATGATTTGTAATCATTAGGGATAACATGACCTAGGTTAAATCACGCATCGTATGTGCTTGTTGCATTGATTAATCGATTTTCCTAATTTGTAATGCTACTGTCTAATTGAATCTGGAGATCGTATCCTAGATTATTCAGTGGTTAGGTTTAATTAATGATTGTATCTTGATTGAACAAAACCTAAAGGAAAACTTGGGTTAATTATTAACCCACAATTGATAGTTGCTAGGAGAAGTTTGAGAACAACAAATTATTGAATTATGCTTAATAAGGGTGTAGGTCGGGATTGAACCAAAGAATCGGATCCCTACCGAATTCCCCAAATTTACCATTTTTTGTATATTTTCTTTAATTTGTTTTTATTAGTTAGTTTCATTTTATTTTCTTATTCCAAAATCCAAACCCCCTTTTTTTTACTAAATACTGATTAATTTCATTTCATAAGCTAATCGAACACTTCTGATGGGATCGACCTAGACTCACCACTACTACAATAGTAGTCTAGTTATCTTATTTTGACTAGTGTTATGACATATTGCCAATTTTGGAGCTGTTGTCGGGGAGTGCGGTGTTTAGTTTTTGTTTGCTATTTAATTAGTGTTTTGTATATATTTGTCTGTGATTGATTTCTTTTTAGCTATTTCGTGATCTTTTCTTTTTTTTTATCTACTTGTAAAAAAAATTTCAATATGGATGGAGGTAATTTTTTTTATAACACATATTCTCGATCCTATAATAATGTTTGGACTGATCAACCTAACTTTTCTTATAGATAGGATAATCTTCAAAATTACTTCCATGATAGTTTGCAGGATGCATAGCAATTCTCATATAGACCAAAAGCTTGCTATCATGACTCTGGTTCATCTCTCAAAGAGTTGAGTAATATTGTGAATGCTAATACTTTGGAATTGCAGCAGAATACTCTACAATTCTAGTAGGATGGAGGGCAATTTTCAAAAACTATATGGTCTAGCGCCAAAGATTCAGAGAGCCAACACAACTCAGGTACATCTCTAGAAGAAATGCTTAATATTATGGTTGCTAACAATCTTCAAATTCAACAAGATATGTAGCAATTCCAAAAGAATATGCAACAGTTGTTTCAGTAAGCTGTACATCAAATTCGAGAGGATGCTTTGCAATTCTAGCAAGATGCATTACCTCGATGGAGAGATATCAATCATTTGGAACCACAAAGAGAAGAAGAGTAGTCATATCAACCCGAGGTGTACTTAATAGGCGTTTTTGTGGAAACTTTACAAGTTGATGAGGAGCTTGAGAATTTTGAGGTCAACCCTCAACGAATTGCTTGTGTATAAGAAGTTGAGGAGGAGCTTGAAGCAGAAAATGACACATCTTTTAGCTAGGATGTAAGTGCTGAGTTCCATTTTATTTTTGAAACTAACTCTTCACCTTTATATAGTAGATTGAAGGAACTAAATGAGGAAGAAAAAGGCGAAGAGATGTTCAAAATATTTCCTGAGTGCATCGATTCAGTTAAGATTAGAAGTATGAGGATAAGGAAGAAACTCAATGGGAACGATTATCAACCAAGATTCTATCTTGAACAACCTTACATTGATAAACTGCATATGCCATCAGAAGATCATAATTTTGTCACGTGAGGAGAAGAAGAAGTCGAGCCAATGACCTTAAACAAAAGAACTTCTTGGGAGACAACCCAAGGGAACTAAATTTCTTTTCTTTATATTTTCACATTTCTTTTTATATGCATGTGTCTTCTTTGTTGGCTTATTTTACTTGTTTTTAAGTTTTCAGTCAAAATGAAAGAAAGAATAAAAAAAACAAAACAAACATTTTCTTGTTTTCTATTGCTTCTAGGATTATATAGCCATAAGTAGAGAATGAATTGACTAGAGAATTTCGTAGCAACTTTGGCATGTACTTTTGCTCTTGTGATTGGCTAATATGCATTATCTTTAGAAGAGTAATGACTAATGGTAGACAAAGCTAGTGAGATTTTGAGCCTTATTAGACTGAAACATCTACATCAATCTCATATTCTTTTGATAAATGTGTCACCTTCATGACATGTACATCCTGATTTTGTGTTGAATTTCTATTCGAGACTACATTTTTGTCACATGCATTAATATGGATATGATTAGGCATTCTTTGTTTTTCATAAACTACGTTAACCAAATAACCAACCCTATTAACATGATTTTTTCCTTATTAACCCCTTTGAGCTTTACATTTTTTCTTTGTGTACTAACTACATTACATGCTTTATACTTAACCAAATGTCCTACCTAAGCCATAAAGCTAGTGGAACATTTGTGACTGTTCAGCTTATGGATGTACAAAATTCTAACTAATGGAGTGTCCATATGTGTGTGTTTGTTATGATGTTGGGATATTTCGTCATTAAAATTCTCATGTTAATGTAGTTTCTTTTAATCGAAAAAAAGAAAAAAAGAAAAAAAGAGAAAAGAAATGAAAATGAAAAAAATTGTTTAAATAAATTTATCAAGGGAGAAGTGCATATGAATTTGCAAAGTTATTCTTAAGTAATGCATCGTCCTAGAGCTGTAATGAATGTGATATTTGAGTATGTTGAATTTAAGGTAAATGTTGGCTTGGAAAGTTCACTGTTGTGCTTTCAATGTATTGTTGGATACAAATTATATGAGTGATTCTTTTAGAATGGTGTATGCTTCATGTGGTTGGTGTGTGAGAGTTGAATGGGGTTGTGAAATATACATGTTGCATTTGTTATAGCTAATGAAACCTAGTTTTTGATGAGTATTGCTTTGTTTCACTAGCTTAATGGCTTTCATGCTACTTGACCCAAATACATCTCACCTTACCTTTGCTCATATTATAACCCCAAAAAGTTCTTTGATTCATGATCTGCATATGAATTTTAGCGGTGGAGAAATGTAATGATATGCAAAGTTATAGATGATCATGAATAGTGTTGAGTGTATCCATGGATATATTTTAGTTAAACACATTTTTCGACTCTACCATTAGATTGCTCGATTTTTGAAGACGATGTTTGTTGATTGATCATGACTAAAAGCTTGGAATGTTGACATCTTGCTATGATTTTTGAATGTCACTCATCTTTACTTGTGATTATATATTCTTTGAACATATGGGAAATAAGTCGATGATTTTGGGTCTTTGAGCTTAATTTAGATGTTTTGCCCAAGGACGACCAAAAGCTAAGTATGGGGGAAATTGATATATGTCTGATTGTTGATACATTTAATTATTTACACTTAGTGATCAGTGATACGAAAATGCTTAAGATACTCACTTTAATTCATATATTTTTTTAGGTACAATTCGGAAGCAAAGAAGTTAAAGTGAGTTGAAAGCTATATATTTTGGCTATTTTCTGAAAATTATTTTTATTTTTCTTCATGGAGCAAGCATAATAAATATTGAAGCAAGTAATTAATGCCAAGAAAAATGGGACATATGTTGAAAATAGAAAGAAGATTAAAGATGAAGTGTGCAGCAGTCTATGAGCTAAAGGACATGGTGAATTAAATGCAAGCAACATAAGTTTCATGCAAGCAAAATGACATGGAAGAGAGAAGCAGAAGCATGGATAAAATGATGCAAAAGCTAAGTAAGTAAAATAGCCAAAACACACAGCACTATATGGACTAAAATGCGTATGACGTCTGTGTAAGTGAAAACGCTTTCGTTCAGTGTAGGTGTGCATTTCACACACAATAGGTTTTTAACAAAAGGAGAGATTTAATCTTATTTGTCCCATCACACTATAGTGAAATAGGGAGAGGAGTGGCTACAGAGAAAATAGAAGATAGTGGCAGCCGAGAGAAACAAAGAAGGAAGAGGAGTGGCGTGAATAGTAAGGGTGGACAAGAAGGAAGATGAGTGGCGTGAATAGCAAGGGTGTCCACCATCTTTATTTGTCCCATCATGGAATAGTGAATAAGGGAGGCTTGCGGCAATGAAAGTGAAGAGATAGAGTGGTATTTAGTAGGTTTATCAATGGGGGTTAAAACGTTTATCTGAGAGAGACTTGTGGAGGGGTAACATTCCAACACCAGTTTGGAGGTGACATTGACACCGACGACCTTGGTTAAGTATATTTTTTAGTTTTTTGTTGTTTTCTTTCTCTCATTAGAAATTGATTGTGTTATCCTATATTAATTGATTTAGGTTTTGTGTATGGATAATCAGATTTTTGTTATTTTTTGGTTATTTGTGTATGAACCTATAAGGTATTGTTAAAGGATGATTTTAATGTGTTCATTGAATCATTTGATTGCATACCCATTACTAGAATTTTGATATAATCTATAATTGTTATGTTGAAATTCATGTGTAGTGACTAATGATTCGTAATCATTAGGGATAACATGACCTAGGTTAAATGATGCATCATATGTGGTTGTTGCCTTCATTAATCAGTTTTTCTACTTTGTAATACTACTACCTAATTAAATCTAGAGATTGTATCCTAGATTATTCGGTGGTTAGGTTTAATTAATGATCGTATCTTGATTAAACAAAACCTAAGGGAAAACTTGGGTTAATTATTAACCAACGATTAATAGTTGTTAGGAGAGGTTTGAGAATAAGAAATCGTTGAATTACGTTTAATAAGGGTGTAGGCCGAGATTAGATCAAAGAACCGAATCCCTACCGAATTCTCCAATTTTACCATTTTTTGTATATTTTCTTTGATTTGTTTTTATTAGTTAGTTTCATTTTATTTTCTTATTCCAAAATCCAAACCCCCCATTTTTTTCCTAAACACTGATTAATTTCATTTCATAAGGTAACTGAACACTTCCTGTGGGATCAACCTAGACTCACCACTACTACAGTAGTAATCTAGTTATCTTATTTTGACTAGCGTTATGACACGCTGTTAAGAACACATTGTCCTCAATGTGACATGGCAATCATAAAATAAGGTAAAATGACATCAAACCAAACAAAAAGAAAAAGATAACTAACAAAGTAATTAAAACAACGTAAAAAAAGGTAAGAAAGCCTATAGAGATTGCTGTGTGTGTATGAGAAGGGACTTTAATGTTATTCCTCTAAATGAACTTGAGGAATTTCTTGTTCTAATATTTATTGTTCTTACTCTATGAAGACAAGTGAGGGTAACTCTTTGGAAAATGATCCAAATGTAGTGCTTTCGACTCACTTTAACTTCTTTGCTTCCGAATTGTCCCTAAAATCACATATGAATCAAAGTAAGTATCTTAAGCAATTTTATGTCATTAATCACTAAGCTTTATGAAATAATTAAACAATCAATTACGCACATATCAATTTCTCCCACACTTAGCTTTTGACCATCCTCGAGCAAAACATCAAATTTAAACTCATCGACCCAAAACATTTACTCATTTTTTATGTGTTTCAAAAATACATAATTATAACCAAAGATGATAGATCTTCAAAAATCATAGCAAGAATTCAACATTCCAAGCTTTTAGTCATGATCAATCAACATTTAATACCTTCAAGAACTGAGCAATCTAATGGTATCCTTGGAAAATATGTTTAACTAAAATATTTCCATAAGTACATTCAACACCATTCATGATCATGTTATTCCATAACTTTGCATACCATTTCATTTCTCTACCACTAATGTTCACATGAAAAATCATGAATCAAAGAACTTTTTAGGGTTGTAATGTGGGCAAAGGTAAGGTGAGATGTATTTAGGTCAAGTAGCATGAAAGTCATTAAGCTAATGAAACAAAGCAAAACTCATCAAAAACTAGGTATTGTTAGCTATAACAAATGCAACATTTATATTTCATAACCCAATTCAACTCTCACACAGCAATTACATGAAGCATATGCCAATCTGAAGGAATCGTCATATAATTTATGCCAACAATATATTTAAACCACAAAAGTGAACCTTCCAAGCCAACATCTACCTCATATTCAACATACTCAACTTCACATTCATTACAATTCTCCCCTTAAGAAATTTTGTCCTTAAAATTCTCACCTGATTGGTCAAATAGATAAGGGTACTGTCTCTTCATGTTCTCTTCAATTTCCCATATAGCTTCTTCTCTCGAATGATACCTTTAAAGGACTTTAACCAATGAGATCATCTAGTTTCTCAATTGCTTATTCTAGTAGCCAATTATCTTAATTGGTTCTTTAGTATAACTCAAATTACTTGCAATTTCAACCTCCTAAGCTTGTAACACATGAGTCATATCAGACTAATATCTCCTCAGCATACTCAATGAAATACATTATTAATCTGAGACATTTTAGTATATAAGGCTAACTTGTAAGCCAATGGTTTAACTTTCTCGATAATCTTTTATGGAACAATGTATCTTGGGTTGAGCTTACCCTTTTTACCAAACCTTAGCACTCCTCGCGAAGGCGATATTCTCTTAAACACCTTATCTCCCACTTGATATTCCATATTTCTCTTGTACTTATCCATATAACTGTTTTGTCGGTCTTATGCTACTTTAATTTTACTTCGGATCAATTTCAATTTATCAATAGTATCTTGAATTAGTTATGGGCCTTCAATAATCCTTAGACCCTCTTCATCCCAATATTGAGGCGAACGACACTTCCTGCCATATAATGTCTCATACAGTTCCATATCGATACTACTGTGATAGTGATTATTATAAAAAATTCAATCAGAGACACATATTGATCCCATGCCCTTTGAAACTCCAATATATAAGCCCTTAGCATATCTCAATATTTTTAATCATTCTCTCACTTTGTCCATCTATCTGAGGATGAAATGTTATACTAAAGTCCAACTTCGTACCTAAATCTGTCTATAAACTACCTTAAAATCTCAAAGTAAATCTTGGATCCGTTTCTGATACAATAGACACTGGAACCCTATGTAATCTTACTACCTTATGTACATATCTCTGAGCTAACTGATCTAGTGAGTTATTCTCTCTCACTGGCAAGAAATGAGTTGACTTGGTCTATCAATAAGGACCCTTATGGAATCATGTTGCTTCAGACTCCTAGACAAACCTATAATAAAATCCATTATGATTTATTCCCATTTCCATTCCAGAATAGGTAACGGTTATAACTTACTAACTGGAGCCTAATGCTTTGCCTTAATCTATTTGCAAGTTAAAAACTTAGCAACATACTAAACCACTTGTCTCTTCATCCCTAGCCACCAAAAATGTTGTTTTAGCATGTTATACATTTTGGTTGTACCAAGAGGTATAGCATAAGCTGCTACATGTGCTTCCTCCAGAATCTCTTTCCTTAAATCATTCACATGGGTATACATAATCTCTGTTTTAACCACAATATATTATTTCTCAATTCAAACTTAGAACCCAGATTCACTTTCAACTTCTTAATAAGCTTCACTAATTCTAGATCCTTACTCTGAGCCTTTCTGATTCTTTCATGTAACATTAGTATGGGTTTCAATGTAGCCAACAAAACTTCATCCTGCCCCAAATTCAACTCAATATTTAATGCTCTCAATTGCACTAGGTTAGGCAACCTTGGTAACTGTACTTTTGCCATACTGCTATTGGATTTTCTACTTAATGCATCAGCTACCATATTACCTTTACCAGGATGATACTCAATTGTACATTCATAATCTTTCAACAATTCTATCTACCACCTTTGTCTCATATTCAACTCTTTATGACTCAACAGATATTTCAAACTTTTATTATTAGTGAATACCTGAAAAGTTTCACCATACAGATAGTGTCTCCAAATATTCAAAGAAAATACTACTACAACATGTTCTAAATCATGTACTAGATAGTTAAACTCATGAGACCTCAATTATCTTAATGCATATGCCCTCACTCTGCTATGCTGCATCAGTACATATCCTAACCCCTAGTGTGAAGCATCACTATACACCATATACCCCCGAGTTCCAGATGGAATAGCTAACACCAATGTTGTAGTTAACCGATTCTTTAGCTCCTGAAAACTTCTTTGATAATCATCAGTCCATTTTGAATGGTATGTCCTTTCTTAGAAGTTTTGTCAAAGGGGGTTGAGATTAAAGAAAAACCTCGTCAAACCTCCTGTAATAACTGGCTAATCCAATGAAACTTCAGATCTCAGATACATTTCTCAGAGCCTCCCACTTCATCACTACTTCTGCTTTCTTTTGATCTACCTATATGCCTTGTCCAGACACAATATAACCCAAAAATACTACTTGTTTAAGCCAAAATTCACACTTACTGAACTTGGCATACAGCTGTTTTTCTCTCATTATCTATAGCACTGACCTCACGTGTTTAACACATTCCTCACTACTTTTTGAATGCATTAAAATATCATCAATAAACACAATTACAAAGTGATCTAAATAAGGTTGGAATACCTTATTCATCAAAACAATAAATACAACTGGAGCATTCGTTAAGCCAAACAACATCACCAAAAACTCAAAATTCCCATATCTAGTTCTGAATGCATTCTTCGCTACATCAACCTTTGCTATCTTTAACTAATAGCACCTTGATCTCAAATCTAGTTTTGTAAACACTGAGCTCACTGTAACTTATCAAGCAAATCATTTGTCCTCGGTAATCATTTATCTTCGATAGAGGATACTTGTTCTTCAATGTCAACTGATTCAATTGTCTGTAATCAATACATAACCTCAAAGTCCCATCTTTCTTCTTTGCAAAAAAAACCAAAGCTGCCCAAAGTGACACATTGGGCCTAATAAAACCCTTTTCCAATAACTCCTGCAATTGAGTCTTAAATTCCTTCAGTTCTACAGGTGCCATCCTATACGAAGTAATTGATATAGGAGTAGTACCTGGAACAAGGTCAATGGTAAACTCTACTTCCCTTTCTGGAGGTAGACCTAGTAATTCATCTGGAAACACATATAAGAAATCACTAATAATGGGAATATCCCGAATGGTCTATTCATTTTAGGTATAAACTATCTGAGCTAGATAAACCTCACATCCACCTCGGATCAGTCTCAAAGCACTTCTGAATGAAATTAATTTGTTTGGCACTACTTAACTAACTCCTCAAAACATGACTTTCGATTAATTAGGGGATTTAAAAATAACTTATGTAGTAGAACAATTCATCATAGCTCTACTTGCAATGAGCCAATCTATACCTATGATAAGGTTTGTTTCGCTCAACTGTAATATTATCAGATCGAATTTCAACTCTGCCTGATCATTCCGAATGCTACATCCTTTACACAGCACTCCAATCACTGTAGTACTACCTATAGGTATACTCACCTCTAAATCACATTTCAATATTTCTCTCTCACAATGTAGTTTAGAAGCCAGATGCGGTGTGATGAATAAATGCATAGAACCCAGATCTACTAATGCAAATGCTTCAAAATTAAAGACATTCAACGCACCTACTACCACATCTAGGGAGTTCTATGCCTCCTGTTTGGAGATGGCATAGACCTTTGCCTGAGACTGCAGCTGGTTCCTCCATTCCTCAGTCGTGACACTAAGACCTGATGATTATGTTCTGCCTCTACCTCTGCCTCTCTGTCCTGATCCAGTGGCTCTGCTCTACTATACAGTTGTCTCTTGCTAGGTTAGTCATGGTTACATGCATCACATGCATGTAGATGCAGTGGAAGTGTCGGAATCAAGATTCTAACACCATGACAACCCGAAAATCACATAATCTCATATGCATACATAGATATGTATAAAAGAACATGAAATGTAAACCTTTTACCTTGTGTATATCCTCCTTTCTTGATTCTTCTCCTTGTTTGAGTTGTTGTAAACACCAAACACTTCCTTGATCACTCAAGAACGTGCAAAAAAGGAAGATGAAACAATGTGTAAGGGTTTTTGAACACCAAACCTGATGGATTCAAGTAGATGTTCAATATGGGAGATAGATCAATGTTATCTTACATGCATGTAAGATTTATACAACAATTGCATAAATTTGCATGAAGATAAATTAAAAACACTTCTCACTCTCTCTGGAACTCTTCTAGAGCCCTTTTTGTATCAATCAAGTATGTAAGATGTGAAGAAATCTCGTACACCTAGGTGGAGAACTCACTCATATTTCACTTCGCAACTTTTGTCACAATCGTGGCCTTGTTGGCCACGATCGTGGCATGCCTCACCTTAGGATGTGATCGTGGCCCTATAAGGCACGATCATGGCCTGCTTAAAATAGGCCATACACACTTGTTTTTCATCTGATCTTTTATGCGTGTGACCCTTAGATTCTTGGCTATTTTAAGCACTTGAATTAACTCTTAATTCAAACACATCATGAAGGATTTCATAATGCCTATTTTCCATAATATAAGTGGATCAACACACAAACTCTTTAATAGTTAATTATCTAACTTATGAACCTTTCCATAGACAATTATCGTGTAATTCATCCTTTCACCATACTATACCCCTCTTGGTTCGGAGTATAGGCTATATGTTAACTCACACTAGATTAACTACGTCACATCTAGTCCAAGTGATGTTAGTTCTTATCCTGTCTCTCATTACTCTATGTATCATCAAAGGCTCTCTTTAGGAAACATAATTGCTCTAGCCAGAGACTCCTAAGTAATGACCCCGATAAGAGGCTATAAGTATCATGTCCTTCTATCAGGAGTGGTGAATCCTTTATTGGCTACCCAATTACCTTTGAATATCAATAGTTGTACCCAATCAGCACCCTAAGAGCGACCTTATCTTAAGGTAACTAGGAATGATGTCAAAACACATGATTAATATCTAAGATATCCTTGAGTACCTCAAGTCTAAGGATATTTGCACCTTTTCTATGATGAGATTAATCATTAACATTCGATAGATCATCCATATGATAATCTCATAGTGGGTCATCTGATGTACCTATTACCCTTAGTAAGCATCCACTTATTAACTCTAAATATCTTATGCTTACAACTTATGAGATCAACTACTTAATCAAATCAAGGAGTATAATATGTACTAGTCTTTCTGAATTAATAATGTCTTGTCTTATTAATCCTATGACAAGGTATTATTTAGATACTCACATAATTGCATATGATAGGAATCTCATTATCATGATCTCATCATGATTTCCTTTATGCTATGTTTTTTATCACAACTTCATTAATTTGATTTAAGATCAATATTAGTTCATATATAAATGAATATCAAATCAATGAAAAATGCCTTTTGCTTTATTAATCAAAATAAAGTTTGGGCAAAAGTGCTAAAGGTGATTGCCTTTAGAGCACTATTCTAACAATCTCCCATTTGCAGTAAAGCCAATCGCCTTTGGATCTAATACTGTAGGCGAGTACACAAGAATCAAATTTTGTCTAAGGAAGTGGCTTAGTCAAAGGATCAGTGATGTTCTAATTTGTGGGCACTCTCTCAATCTTTACATCACCTCTATCAATTATCTCCCTGATTAGGTGATATCTCCTTAGTACGTGCTTGGACCTTTGATGAGACCTCCGTTCCTTGCCTTACGCAATAGTCCCATTATTATCACAGTACAATAATATTAGGTCTACTATTCTAGGAACCACTTCAAGTTCCATGACAAACTTCTTGATCTAAACAACTTCTTTTGTCGCTTCTGAAGTTGTGATGTACTTTGACTCAGTCGTCAAATCTGTAGTCGTCTTTTGTTTGGAACTCTTCCAACTTACTGCACCATCATTCAGTGTGAAAACATAACCTGACTGCGATTTGGAGTCATCCTAGTTAGATTGAAAACTGATATCTGAATACTCACTCATTATAAGATCTCCATTTCCATATATCAAGAATACATCTTTAGTCCTTCTTAAGTACTTTAGGATATTCTTGACAGCTACCCAGTGATCGTCGCTAGGATCTGATTGATATCTGCTCGTAATACTTAGAGCATAAGATACATCAAGTCTTATACATAACATATCATACATGATTAATCCTACTGTCGAAGCATACAGGATCATACTTATGCAAGTCCTCTCATTTTGTGTCTTGGTACACAGAGATTTCGAGAGTTTTATCCCATGAGTCATGGGAAGAAAGCCTCTCTTGGATTGCTCCATGCTAAACCTATTTAGCACTTTGTTTATGTATATTGACTGTGAAAGACCTAGCAACTTCCTTAATCTATTTCTATAGATCTTTATTCCTAATATATAAATTGCTTCTCCAAGGTCTTTCAAAAAAAAATTTCAGGACAACCAAACTTTGACTGATTGCAAACTTGAGTTATCATTTCTTATTAGTAATATGTCATCCATATATAACACAAGGAACATGATAGTAGTCCCACTAACCTTTTTGTATACACAAGGTTCATTAGGACTTTGTGAGAAACCAAACTCTTCGATTGTCTCATTAAATCAGATGTTATATCTCCTAGACGCTACATCCTCAATTAGGTTTTCATTTAGGAAAGCCATCTTCACATCCATTGCCATATTTCATAATAATAATGAGCAGTAATGGCTAAGAGTATTCTAATGAATTTAAGCATAGCTATGGGGCTAAATGTCTCATCATAGTCAATTCCTTATCTTTGAAGATAACCTTTAGTGACTAGCCTCGCTTTATAGGTAATCACATTACCTTCCATGTCGATTTTCTTTTCGAAAGTCCACTTGCACCCTATGAGTTTTAACCCTTCAGGTGACTCAACCAAAGTCCATACTTGGTTTTCATACATAGAATCCATTTTGGACTTCATGTCTTAAAGCCATTTTCAAATTCTGAACTCTTCAGAGCCTCTTCATAGGTTATAAGCTCATCATCCTCTATGAGCAATATGTCATTATGTTCGCTTACAAGAAATCCTTATTTCTATAGAACATTGCGTATCCTACTTGACCTACGAACATTTTGTGAGAATGTTCAACTATTGTCTCATTTTTATGAACAACAATTTTAGGTTCAGACAATTGATTTGCGTCTGTTTGAGCATCATGAACTTCATCAAGTTCAACTTTGATCCCATTTTTTTCTCTTAAAAGAAACTCTTTCTCTAAAAAGACAGCATGCTTTAAGACAATCACCTTTTACTCTAAAACATTAGAGAACTGATATCCAATTATTTCCTTAGGATAACTTATAATCAATCATTTATCAGACTTTGCTTTAAGCATATCTGATTGAATCCGCTTCATAAAAGGTAGACAACCTTAAACTTTCATGTGTAAAAGATAGGGCCTTTTATTATTCCATATCTCAAATGGAGTAACTTTAATTGCCTTTAAAAGGACTCTGTTTGTCACATAAACAGCAGTCTCAAGTGGATAACCCAAAAGAATTTTAGAAGATCTGCTAAGCCCATCATCGACCTTACCATGTATAACAAGGTTCAGTTTCTCCTTTCAGTCACACCATTATGTTATGGTGTGTAAGGTGGAGTCCATTAGGATACTATCCCATTATCTCTGAGATAAGTTAGAAATTCCGTGTTTAAGTATTCACTTCCTCGATCTAATCTAAGTGTCTTAATACTTCTACCGAGTTGCTTTTCTACTTCATGTCTAAATTGTTTAAACATTTCAAATGCTTCAGACTTATATCTCATCAGATACACATACCCATATTGTGAATAATCATCGATAAAAATAATGAAGTACACAAAACCACCTGTGGCATGAATGGATATCAGACCACATACTTTAAAAGGTAATTTATTTATCTTACCTCACAAGCAAGATTCACAAAATGTCATATAATTCATAATTAAATGACCCTAGGCTACCATTCTTGTGTAGTTTAATCATGCATTTCTCACTTATATGGCTAAGTCAACAATGCTATAAGTAAAATGATTTTAAGTTATCTCATTTTGTTTTTTATTGTAATTGATGTTTAAAAGTAGATTAGACATATCTAATATATAAATTTCATTGCACAATGTAGCAGTACCATACAACATTTGATTCAAGTTAATTGAACAATCATTATTTGAAAAAGTTAAATGAAATCTCGCTTTATTAAGACATGAAACATATACAATGTTTTTAGTCACAAGGGGTACATAATAGTAATTTTCCAAAATTAACTCTAGCCCGCTGGGAAGATACAAAACATGTGTCCTTATAGCTAATGTAGCAACTCTTGCTTCATTTCCCATGAGTAGGTCCATAGCAACACAAATGTGTGAGCCACATCTGGTATCAAATACTCAAATGTTATGATCCGAAATAATATTAACCTCAAAGACAAATATCTTACCTGAAGTAGATGGTGGGGCATCTAATGCCTTCTTCTACTTCAGCGACTCTAGATAGGCTTTGCAGTTCCTCTTCCAATGTCCTTCCTTGTTGCAATGGACGCATATCCCCTTTGGTGTTGTCTCTTTTGTCTTCTTCTTAGCTACACCTCCCACTAGCCTCTTGGACTTCTTCTTCTTCTTTTGGTTCTTCTTTCGAGAACCAGAGCAAAGTCCACTAGCATCACAGCCTTACTATCCTTTTTGACAGTTTGCTCAACTATTTTGAGCAGATTAATCAGCTCAGGAATCGTTGTGGATAATTGGTTCATCCGATAGTTAAGCACAAATTGTGAATAACTATCAGTTAAGCCAGTTAGAATTAAGTCTATACTTAATTCATGATCCATAATGAAACCCAAATTGGCAATCTCAATGTAGCCATTCATCTTCAATGCATACTGCACTGGATATGATCCCTCAACCATCTTTGAATAGAAAAGCGACCTTAAGGTCTCAAACCTTTCAGACCGAGCTTACTCATTAAACAATTCCCTCAGATGGTAGACTATGGTATGAGCATCCATAGCCTCATGCTGCTTTTGTGATTCTGGTGACATAGAGGCCAACATTATATAGCTAGCCAACTCACTATCATCCAGTGGCTTCTTATAAGCTCTCTGATCTTCATCAGATGCATTGGTAGTAGGAGGATCGGGAAGTGGTTCATCTAGGACATATCCTAGTTTTTCAGATTTGAGAACAATTCTCAAATTCCATAGCCAACCTAAGAAGTTTGGTCCCGTGAGTTTGTTGGAATCTAATAGGGAGCGTAGGTTTACACTAAAAGACATTGTACAATTTGATAACCTTGAAGAACGAGAGAAAGTGTTAGAATGTACACTTACAGTCTGTTTGGTTACTGTCTCCAATATGCAGGGACGGAACGAGACGAAAATTTGGAGACGGAACGGAACAGAA
>JAOQML010127395.1:0-18095 GCA_027568935.1 Erythroxylum urbanii | reverse complement strand
GAATGCATGTACAATCATTTACATGTGCAAAAATTTACTATTCGCTATTCATGTGCATAAATGAATGCATGAACATAGCAAAACAATTTTAAGCACTCCTAACCAGTTCCAAATTACTAAATTACCCTTCCCATAGGTGAGGGGATGTTACATCATGTATTCTTCCAAAATTTTCTCACCAAGACTAGATTTTTGAACGTTCATTATATCTGTTAGTTTAGAGGTTTTAATGGTTTCAACATTAGGACTAGCTTTAGAAGGAATATCCAGATTTTGAATAACAATGTCCATTCTCTTTTTTCTCCATTAAATCCCTAATTCCCATAAGTTTTTAATAGTCTCCTATTTTGAACAATTTGCTTTTTCTTTCCAGACTTTCTTGCCAAACTGTGGTTTCCAATTGTAGAAAAGTTTGATTTTAGTTCTGACACGTTCACCAGCTTCATTAAATTTTATTACTAGAAGGGCCTCAGGTAATTCTTCACTTATCTTAAACTTAACACAAATTCTAGGAAAACAAATCCTTTCTACCTTTACATTGGGAGAATCAAAAGTTAATTATTTGCTTACTAAACTAGCTAGGAAGCTTAAACTATCTAATATCCAATACTCAAGAGGGACATTATGGAAATTGATCCATATGGGAAAGAACACTATTATATTTTTATCTAATTCCATACCTAGAATCCACTTTTGGAAAAACATAGTTGTCCCCCATAAAGAGACTATCTTCATCTCTGAATTTCAACATGAAAGACTCCTTTTCCAATTAATAACACCTTTCCCAATTCCTTGCTCCCCTATCTAAAATATGCCCAAGCTTGAACGTGAGGGAAGGAGGTCTTTTGTTCAAAAAGAACTTAACTAGCCTACAACATCAGGATTTAGCTTTTTGCTGTAGAAGCTCCAATGGCGGGACAATAACCCCATTTGTGAAGGTAGAGTGGAAAAGCTTGGGTTTTTATGAGGGGGACTCTTCTGAAACAAAATTTCTCTATATTTTGGTAACAATGTTGTTCAGTTTGGACTTTTCATTCACTATATACTCCAAAGACTCCTGAATACATTAAAAGTTTGAATCTATCCTTCTTGACTCCTGTAAAGCCTCTTAAGTGGTCTTCAAGCTACCTCTTATAGGAACCTTTATAAGCCTTATAAAAAAAGAAACTACCGGTGAGACATCTGTAACTTGCTAAAAAGTTATTGTTCAAGACATTGTAGATTAATTATAATTAATGATATAATGGAATTCGCTTAGCAAGCTACTAGAATAAAGAATTATTACCTTTGAAAAGCTAAATTGGCTAGTAAATCTGCTTCATTTCTTTCTTTTAAGAATAGTCTTATTCAAGATCATCAGATAGCAAGGAAGGAAACTAAATTGTAGCCAGGGGAGGTGGCTCATGCGCATAACGGGATTGGTCCTACCATTACATTTGCCGAAAGTGTTCATGTCCAAATGGTTCAAAATATGGCGAATACTCTCATCATCCGTCCTCTAGGCAGACACATTAGGTACAAGATTCTTAACAATAGGCTAATGTCCCTTTGGAAACCCAAAGGGGGAGTTAAGCTGATCGATATAACCGATGGTTTTTATCAACTGAAAATTGCGAATACTGAAGACTATCATAAGGCCCTCTTGCAAGGACCATGGTCGATTCTGGGACATTATATTAGGGTCTTTCCTTGGCATCACAATTTTGATACGAAGGATGACCATATTGAATCGATGGCCTCTTGGATTCATCTTCCTGGTTTGCCAACACAATATTACCATAAGGATCTCCTAAGAGAAATCACGTGCCCGGTTGGTTCATATATTAAAGCTGACGAGCACACACTCTCAGAGGAGAGGGAGCTTTTTTCTAGCATTGTGCTCAGGTTGGATCTACGCAAACCACTTACCCTTTCGTTTACAATGGATAGCAAGACCTACTCGGTCCAGTATGAAGACCTCAATAGGATCTGTTTCTCATGTGTGCGTTATGGTCATTCTACAGAAGAGTGTCAATACATTAAACCTACATTATAATTGGATTCATCATCGCAAACAGGGGGCACAAGTGAGACATCGACCAATTCTTTCTCGGCGGCGATAAGAGCATTAAATGCTTCCAACGGTCATTCGAATATTGGGCAACAAAATAAGGTGGAATCAACTTTGCAGCAAGATAAGGGGGCAACAAATTTGTCCTCCTTAATTAGCAAAAATCAACACACTTCCCATATAGAAGACTACTCTAAACCAAGGCCTTGGTTGGTAGCCCAAAAAAAGGGAAGAAAACCTGCAACGACACAGATTTTAGCACAATCAAGGGCAGTTAGTGATGAACATGGGAAAGGAAACAAGATCAATCAAAAGGAATTAGTCAATCCTTTCACAGCGACGTCCAGGTTCAATGTTCTGGATTTAACTGAAACCAAAGATGCATCCAATGGGCCAAAACAAATTGGGCCAGAAAGCATCAGGAACATTACCTTCAGGGCCCATAATAATAAGGTCAACTCAATTAAACAATCTAAATCAAGCATAAAGGGGAAACGCAAATAGACCTCGTCCGGAAAGGAAACCATGTGGGTTAAAAAACCTTCTTCATCAGCTCCGTTTGTTGATCTAGACGTAACCCAGTCTGCAACTAACTCTGAAAATAATCCCAGCAATGATTAAACCCCAGTCATATCACAAGCAACAAATCACTGTGCTGTGGTGGTACCTCACCCTTTTCAACATCAGTCTAACTCAAGCAATTCAAACTCCCCTAATGCTCCACTATAAGAACTACCTACAAGGATGGCGGATTTTCGTGGCTTTTATATAAACAACAGACATATCATCAAGATTAAAACTAACACAAAAAGGTCTTCTACTATCCAGGAATAATCAGAGATTTCTCCGGGAGGTTTGGAAGTACCCACGGCTACTCCTATGCCAATGCTGGTCACTAATATGGAGGGCCAAGAACCACCGAATAAATCTAGGTAAGTCCTCGTAACCTGCATTATAATAACAAAATTTCATAGATATTAGAATAATGTCGTGGAATGCATAAGGCATAAAAAACGAATCTACTATTGCAACATTAGAAACCCTGATTAAATTACATTGTCTCAATCTTATAATTATACTAGAGCCAAAAACTAACGGACTTGAATCAGATATGATTATCAATAAAGTTGGCCTGGGTTTTACAAACTCCTTCAGAGTAGATATAAAAAGCACAGGGCTTTTCAGGAGGTATCTGGGTCTTATGGAAAGATGTTTTTACTGTTAACATAATTGAATTTGACTGGCAATATATTCATCTATCCGTTAATTTTAATAATTCTGTTAGTTTTCATGTTTGTGCCATTTATGGCAGTCCTAACCCACAAATACGGAGATCTCTCTGGACTAAGCTAATGATTATTGCAGATAATGTAGCTGGTCTATGGCTTGCTATATGTGACTTCAACTCATTTCTCACTACTGAAGATAAAACAGGGGGGAAGTTTCTACTGGGTGCACATCTTTCCAAGAATGGGTTGATTATTCTGGTTTAGTGGATATGGGTTATGTGGGCTCGAGGTTCACTTGGGCTAGGGGCACATGTCAAGAGCGAATTGACCGGGCGCTTGTTAATCATGATCTTATGGAGTGTTTCGACACCAAGATAGTCAAGCATCTACCCAGGGTTTTGTCGAACCATTCGCCTCTCTTATTATCTCTTAAGCTTAAAGGGTTGAGAACATAGGAAGCCCATGATCTATGGAACGCGTGGCTATCATTGACCTGGAAATAGAATTTGAAATTAGAGGATGCACTATCCCAGCTTCAACAAGATATTAGGGTTTGGAAATCTGAATTTTTTTGGGGACATATACAAGCAAAAAAGAAAGACTCTGGCCAGGCTTGGGGGTCTGCAAAAAGCACTGGCACAGAGACCCTCCTCATATCTTCGAAGGCTCGAAAGTAACCTGAGAACTAATTTGGAGAAAACTCTTACTCAAGAGGCGCAACTGAAGCGGTAGAACAACAGAGCTTCCTGGATCTCGATGGGGGACAGGAATACTACCTTTTTTCATTCAATTCATAAGGGTAAGCATAAAAAACTTTGGTGTAAGGCCATTCTTCTCGAGAACAACGTTTGGTGCTTTGACCGATCTTTATTAACCGAAGAGTTGTCAGAGTATTACAAAGAGATTTACCAAGCACACAGAGATGTGTCCTCCATTTTGCTACCTTCTTATCCCTTGCGAGGTCTTTTTCCACCCTTTTCGGATTCGCAGCTGAGATTATTAGCTAGGGAAGTGAATGTGCTAGAGATAAAATCTACCGTCTTTGATATGGATCCGGACAAAGCTCCAGGACCGGATGGCTTCTTGGGTGGGTTCTACCAACACAACTGGGAGGTTATACGGGACTCGGTATGCTCATTTGTGAAAAGGATATTTCTTTCAGGGAAAATGTCACAGTCGGCTAACAAAGGAATGATTTCTCTTATTCCAAAATTACCAAAACTAGAGAAATTTGGCCACTTCAGACTGATTAGCTTGGTGAATATTGGTGCCAAGATCGTCACCAAACTAGTGGCCAATAGGCTTAAGTTGGTTATGCCGACCTTGACCCACTTAACTCAGTCCAGTTTCATTCAGGGCCATTGCATATCTAAGAATATAGTGGCAGCTCAGGAGGCGATACATTCTATGAGGGGTTTTAGGGGTCAAAAAGGGCTTATGGCCATCAAGATCGACCTAACAAAAGCGTTCGACGGAGTGGAATGGGGTTTTATATAGGATACTCTTGTGGATGTGGGAACCCCTACTTATTTACAAAGAGTAATTTTATCTTCTCTTGAGACGAGCTCTACGCAGGTAATTTGGGATGGTATCAGGGGTGAGAAATTCATCCCGAAGCGAGGTGTAAGGCAAGGAGATCTAATCTCGCCTTACATTTTTGTGCTTTGCATGGAGCGTCTCACACATGCCATCAACGCTGCAGTCCAAAATGAGGATTGGAAACCATTGACGTTTGGGAAAAGGAAGTTCCCCCTTTCACATCTGTTATTCGCGGACGATTTAATTCTGTTCGCAGAAGCTTCCACTAGACAGGCAGATCCTATTGGCCGGATTCTTCAAACTTTTGCATCATCCTCAGGGCAGTTAGTGAATGCTTCCAAATCTGTCTTTTATATGTCTCAAAATGTCCCTTTGAGTCGTGCTAATGCTATTGAAGGCATTCTAGAGTAACCTCGAGTGAACGAATTAGGTTCCTACTTGGGCGTTCCAATAATCCATGGAAGGCTAACTAGGGACACGTATAAGGCCACAATCTCAAAAATGCAGAAAAGAGTCAAAGCTTGGAATCCGAGAAGAATATCTATGGCTGGTCGGTTAACTTTTTGCAAAACCATATTGGGGGCCATTCCATCTTCCCAGATGTAGATGGTTTGCTTCCCTCGGAAGAGTTATGACGTCATGGACAGGCTCATTCACACTTTTCTATAGGGGGCAAACCAGAACAGAATAGGCTCTCCCTAGTCAAATGGGAGGAATGTTGTCAGCTGACGTTATGGGGAGAATTAAGGCTGAGACGTTTGAGGGATACAAACGCCGCTTTCATATTAAAACTAGCTTGGGAACTGTTGGAGGACACGCCGAGGCTTTGGAAAGAGATTTTCAGAGCAAAGTATCAGCTGGACAACCTAGATCTATTGAGAGCTAGTTCGAATACAAGGGGCTCCTATTTATGGAAGCAGATTGTTAAATTGCTGGATGTTATTCACACAGGTTGGGTAATAGGAGATGGTAAGAGGATGCTTTTCTGGACAGACTCATGGACTGCCTCCAATTCACCCTTAGCCCCTTTTTCTTTGAACTCCTTGTCTTCTTATGATTTAAGTAAAAATGTGGCTGACTTTTCTTGTATTGCAGGGGGATGGGATCTTGCCAAACTGAGCTCAGGCCTACCACAGGAAAAGATTCACAAAATCCTGACAGTTGTTCCGCCAACACCAACTGCAGGCCACGATAAGATTTTTTGGAAGTTAAAGTCTAAGGGACAATTCTCCTGTGCTTCGACTGTGGAGTATATTTGCAACGATGGCTGGAATGCTATAAATAATTGCTGGAAAAACATTTTGGATTTGAAGCTACAAGAAAATATCAAGACATTCCTATGGAGGGTTGTTAAGGGGGTCCTTTAGACCAATTCGGAGAGATGCAAGAGGAAATTATCGGATTCTCCTTCGTGCTATCTTTGCGGATTCCCTGAAACAACGCTACATGTTTTAAAGGACTATTATCATTCCAAGGAAGTGTGGAGATTGATTCACAATCGACTACCACTGATTTTTTGGAACCAACAGTCTCACATCGACTGGATATTCACCAATATCTCGTCTGGTTTTTTGCAGAACAATTGGCAAACCTTATTTGCTATTTGCTGTTGGAAAATTTGGAACTCAAGAAACACAAATATTTTCAAAGGACATAACTCTACCAGTTATGAGCTCTAAATCATTACAAAGTAGCATATATGGAAAATTGTAGAGTTTTCACGCAAAGCAAAAGCAATAGTCAGGAACAATTAGTACCAGTATAGGGAAGAAGGATACCTTCTGTTTCACGACGACCTCAGTGGGAGCCTCCTCCACTCGGATTGCTAAAGCTTAATGTCGACGCTGCGGTGGGATGTAGCTTCGGCGAAGCTGCTTGTGGTGGAGTCATCAAGGATCATCATTTAACATGGGTTTATGGCTTTTCAAAGCGCCTAGGCAAGTGTTGCCCCTTAACAGCCGAGCTATGGGCGGTCTTCTATAGATTATTCTTTGCTCTAAAAAAAGGATTCCGGCAGTTAATGGTCGAATCAGACAGTGAGCTTGCTATCAAATTAATTACTGGAGAGACAGGCCACTTACCTTGCTCTCGATTAATCCAGAACATCAAAGCTCTTTCATAAAAGGGGAATCTTATCTCTTTCTTCTTTCTTCGAAGGTCTGCAAATAAGGAGGCCGACCTCCTAGCCAAGATTGGATTATCGCACTTGGACTTCGATCGACATCAATTCAAGAGAGACCCTTCCACTGCTCCGGTTACATTCACCTCATTGTCTCCGTCCAAATCGCATGAGTCCCATGATGTTCATGTAATGGCAAGAGATGAAAGTTTCTTTGACTTTCATCAGGTTATTTAGTTGTTGTCATGTAATCCGCAAAAGGTTATTTTTATAATCCACCTTGGTTCTTCTGCACCTTCCTTAGTATAAAAAAATGGAGAACTCTTACCTTAAAAATTAAAATGAAGACTTTGACGAGTGACTGACAAGCAAAATATGAACGAGCGAAACATGAGCAAGTGAGTGAGTTGAGTAGTGGGAGTGGACTTTAGTGCATGGCAAGAGTGGAACTTTAAGGTTTCAGAGAGGCGAGAGGCTTGCGAGGTCTTATAGAAGACGACGTACACTGTAGATTAATTATAAGGTGAGAAATTAGTAACTTGCTAAAAAGTTATTGTTCATGACGCTCGTGAGCCTCTTGCCTTTCAGGCACCTTGAATTTCCGCTCTTGCCAAGCACTGGAGTCCACTCTCACCACTCTCACTAGCTCGCTTGTATTTCGCTCATCAAAGTCTTTATGTTAAGGTAAGAGTTCTCTATTCCAGTAGTCTGGTAAATATTACATATGTGTATGATGCCAACTTAGCTTTTCAAAGTTAATAATTCTCCATTCCGGCAACTTGCTAAACACCTTGCATTATGTCACTAATGGACCTTAGCTAATTATGGGGAATTTCAATTGCACTTTTTAGATAAATGATGTTGAAGAATGTTATATTAGCTTAAGGCGCTATATTTTTGTATTTTTAAAATATGCAAGTACATAGAGGTTACTGATCATAAATTCAAGTGCCAAATATTGAATAGTAATAAGATAGATGTAAGTTTCCTAAGAAACTTGATAGAGCCTTGGTGAATTCAAAATTGGATGACCGAATGCCTTACTAGTAAAGCTTTACTTGACTTATCCCTGTGCTTATATCATTCCCTAACATAAATTTCCTTACCAACTTTCTAAACTACCAAAATATTAGGTTCTTCAATCATCTTGCCATCTCGCTAGATTTTAAGGCCTAATATTAAGAGGATCTAATTAGAAGTAGATGGATTTGAAGGTTTTAAATACATGAGAAAACTGCAAGAGATAAAAAAAGATCTTAAAGCTCTTAATACATAACCTATAATTCCACTAATCTCACTATAAAAAATTCTAAGCGAAGTCTTCTTTAGGCTTAAAAACAAGTATACATCCAATCCAATTGATGAATTAAGGAATATCAAAGAAAAGTAGGCTCTAACCAATTATGTCAATACATTAGAAGCTCATTTGTAATGTACCACTTCCATAGAGCATATGCTCGAACATCCAGAGGATGTTTGAGAACATACCTTATGAGAATGACACATTAGAATAGTCACATTAACTTATTATGGCATCACACGTAACACAAGTATTCAAAATGTTCAAATCTCCTCATTTCATTCACAAAATAAACTTACTTACATTATACCATTACAATTCATATCTATGTATTTACATTACATAAAATTTGAGAGTTTACAACTCCATACAAAATGTTTAATATGAAATGAGAAGCTAAACAAACACATCTTAACTAGACTCCTCAGATATCAGCTGACCAGACCTTTGAACCATTCTTGTTCTCAAAATGATAGTAATAGAATTCTACTTGGATGCCTTAGAAGCTATAACTCCCTTGCACCTGAAAATCGACGTTGCAATTTTGATAAGTTTGTGAACTCAGTGAGTGAACAATCATCGATGTACTTACTCCAGTCAAAACACAAAGTCAAGTATACAACCAATTTCAAAAAGTTTAACACATCATCCAGTATCAGATCCCACATCACATTTTGTCATATTTCAACAAGTACAAGTACAACATGTATACAAAAATTTCATAACACTATTTTAGAACAATCCATTAATTCATCTAAATCATTCATATGATACATGTAAAATTATATATATGCAAATGCACAGGTGACTCCATTTTCATTTTACTTTATTATGACTGAGCGATTATTTACTGTCTCGTATCCGTTATGAATACCAGGCTCATTATTAACTGAGCTTATGGCTCTTTGTGGACAATTCCTAAGCTTAAAGCTCCTTTTGATGTTAGTTACTTTGGTCATAACTCTATTATTTGATCATGCATATCAATGTAATGGAATGCATCAATTCACATAATATACTATCAATACTTTTCATTCAATGTGCTCATGTCATTTATCACATTCTTCGGATCTGAGTCTGACATTCAACATTCAGTTGAGTACACATTCCATATTACGCATACAATTTGAAAACACTTCCATATACAATCCTAAGTATCAAACTCCTCGGACCAACAATGTCTGGAATCATAGCAATCATATAAGTAACAGTTCAATAACTGAAAGTTAACCAAAAACAATTCAATCATAGTGAGAAATATCTAAGTTAACTCACAGTAAGCCCTAGAAAAGCTATTGCCTTGATGATCTGATAATGTCTGGATACTGACGATCAACTTGTGCTTCTTTAGTCATGCAATACATACATATTTTACATATTACTAAGTTGATCAATCATATGATTTTTCACTCATGCACATGTATATGTGTCATGTTCAATACATGCTCAATTGACTTTCTGGGTATGTAACCTTATTCATAAATCTTGATCATTAAAACATCATAGCTTGTAAACATCTAGTTTATAATTAGGTTTATATCTTCAGTAAATTTGATTACTCTAAAATCATCAATCATACATTCACCAACCTTTTCTAGTAATATATATTCACACAATTTCCTAATTCTTATTCATTCATACCTAGTTCACATTATTCATATCCTTTGGATCACATTTGCATTCATAAGAACACCTTCATTCCTTTAACACTCATAAATTCCAGATTTTAGATACATTGATATCAACAAAACCCATTCCTTAATTTATAACATCAATTAACAACCTAAACTTATCGAACCCTTAACCAATTAATCAAACATCAATCTAGGTTCATTTCAGGCTTTAATCAAGTCCAAATACTCCAAAATAAAGTAACTTATCCTTATTTGATTGAACAATCACATAAAACAAAAAATTTTCATTTCAAAGCATTGCCCACAATCGTAGGAAGGAGCTAATGCAACTGTCCACGATCATGGGATGAGTGAACCGAATGTGCACTGTCCATTTTCCTTCAATTTTTCCAGATTATAACACCTTCATAATAGTCTATTAATTATACCTTAATTATACTTCAATTCCTCATCAATTTCATCTCGAATTCCAACTCAAAATCATTCAATTGGCAGCTCATAAACTATTTATCTTTCATGCATACAAAAATAAAATAGAAAAGTATCCAATTCATATATCATTTATCCAGCACACTTCTTCATCAACACTATATGCTATCCATCCTAATCTAATTTTAATATACTTTCTATTACAACATGCCACAAATATCAGTACTTTACTTACCTATTAAGCTCAAGTTCCACCACAATTCATCAAGTCTACATTGCCTTATATGCATACAAGATCATCTTAAATACAAGGTAGGAATTCGAGGGGTTTTTAGTAAGGATAAAAGACAATAGCAAAGACAACAATGTTTGGGTTCTATAACTATCTTGTGAAGGGTGAAAGCATGTATTTTTAGTGTGGAAATTGGACACAAACTTAAGAAAAACACAGGGATGTGAGCGTATGAAGTTTCGGTGGTGAGAGGAAAGGAGAAAAAGAATGAACCTAGCAGAAATTATCCCTGCAGTAGATTAACTCATTAAACCCAGCAGAAACTATCCCTAGTAGCTTAACTCATTAGGTGCTAGGTGTCACCATTTCATAAGGACATTTGTCACCTATGCATGCAATCCATTTGTCCTATACATAAGTTGCCAAATGTCATCAATATCCTAGGCCATTTGTCACTCAATCACTGCTGCCATTTGCCATTTAATTTCCTATGCCAAATGTCACTTAATTCTACTTCCTTGTGTAACATATTTCATAGACTTAGTCATCCTAAATTTTTATGTGTCAATTTGACATTTTTCCTAAACTAAAATGCATATTTTAATTCATTAATTTTCCAATTGTAACAATTAATTCCAAACTTACTAATTATAGTCCACCAAACCAAAATTCAAGATATAAGCAATACACAATTCACATCATTATTGTTCGCAAGGTTATGCATGCGCTAAGTTTTACCATTTATACACAGATCGTTCGCGTAGTACCTAGGGTATCGATCCCATGAGGAAGAGAACTAGTCCTAAAATCTAACAGCAGCTAAGTTCGCAAAACTTAATTTAATAACTACTACAGAAATCTAAATCAATCGAGAATCAAATATGAGAAATTAAAGCACCCAAAGAATAAACAGAAGCGAACTCACACAAATAATCCGAATTTCAACCTAAAAGTGACCAATTGAGAGAAAGGGGGAATCTATTCGACATTAAATAAAATCTACACAATTATAAAAATTCCGATTTAATGGGTCTAGACGTTCCTAAGGTGAATTACTCTCTCTCGAGTTATAATTCTTAACCCTAATTAATAATCTCTAATTCAAATTATGGAAATTGTGATCTCTCGATCCATAATTTGTCCAAAATCTAAATTAGTTCTAACGTTGTCCATTAACTTATTGGGAATCTGTGCTTGATCTCTCGTTACACGACTCTACCAGTTTGATTCAATTCTCTACCTATCGATTTACCTAACTCTCATTAACCTAAATCGATGATTTTCATCGGCTTACCCTCTCAGTTTGTTGCCCAGTTATGAAGAATCGAATTGAATCATAATAAATTGAAATAAAACACAATTAAATCAATTTTATCAATCTCAAGAATAAATAAACTCGAAGGTGAGTTTAGATAGAAAAATCAACACTCAACGACAAATAATTCTAATCAATCTCAAATTCCAAACATCAATGAAATCAAAATAAAAACTAGAAGATACTGTCTGAATGGATCTCAGAGTCATAACTTTGGGAAACCACCTGTTCTGGGTAGTACGTCACGTCAAGTGTATCTCCGTGCCTCTCTTCCTTCATCTCTTTCCTCAATCGATTGATCTCTATCTAGGTTTTCCCTTGGATTTTAGCAGAATCTCACATTTGTGCAACTCTCTTAGCTCTCTAATGTCTCTGCTGGTGGCTACTACATATTGTTCTATTTATTCAGTAGCAGCTCTAGGTTAAACTCAGGGTCGAAATGATTCGAAAATTACCTAAAAATTGAGTTTTTGTGTCAGCCCGACACAGGGCATGATCGTGAATGACCTTTTTTCCTTTCTGTCACGATCGTGGCCTGAAGTGCACGATCATGGCCTGGCTACCTCTGGCTCTTCCTCTTCCGTCATGATCGTGACCCACGTGCATAGTTGTGGCCTGTATGTTTTGGCCCGAAACTCTTTAAATTTTCACCGTTCTTCCTTGTTTACCCTACAACACTAGCACACACATCAAGGTACCTCAAAAATATACAATTTAAGCTCAAAGATTCAAACTAACCCATAAAAACACTTAAACACAAAAACTAATCTAATTAAGCCCTAAATGCATAATCAACACTCAATTTAACACAAAATGCATAACAAATTAAACCCTAAAACATAATACAAAACACTACTATCAACACCCCTACACTTAAACGTTTGCTTGTCCTCAAGCAAACAAAACAACAACACCTAACAAAACAAACACACCATGCAATAATGTGACAATGGCTCTAATCTTCATGAACTAAATTTAATCTTAGACGCACTCATTCGAATTATGTTAAATCATTAGCATGCAAAATATGTGCCTAGGCGCTTTGAACTAAATATACAGCTAACTGAAGACTAAGTGTTAACCTATTTACCCTTTTCAATTTTGCACACACATTAATAATTTTTCGGTCCCTCAGACTTGGTAACTGTTCCTATGTATAATTCCATAAAACTTCAAGCCTATTACAAGTCTGGTAGGTTTTTACTTAAACGCACAATTTTTATTATTTTTTATTATTTTTAACCTGGGACTTAGCTTTTTACTCAGAGGCAAACATTTGTGATGAATGTCGATCCGATTACTCGACTAAATCGTTTACTAACAGCTTGGTTGAAACGTCATTATAGCTTTTTTACGCGAATGCACACATTTGTGATGCGTGTTGATCCGGTTACTTAGCTACATCACGTTTTCAACTGGCTATTAGCTCTATTCATAACCTGAAGGCCAGCAGAATAGTGATTATTAACATTTATTAAACATTTATTTTTATTTTTTATTTTTTCTACCTTGTTGCTTTTAGCTATTCGTTTCCATGAGAAATAATAGTTAAGCTACTTAACCTAAAAGGACTCAAATTATGAATGAATGTGATAATCTATAGGGTGCTAAATTTACACTAAGTCCTAATTAGGCTGTATATTTATCCCAAAGGCCCCTTAATTCACTAATTTCGCAGGCTAATAATTGTTCACAACCTAATAGACCATGTCCAAAATTTTAAAAAAAATCACTCAATCTAAGCCATTGATACATTAACACACTTCACACCATGCAACCTAATAATATCATACGGTATGCAAAATTCACATACAAAAGAAAAACACAGAATCCCTCCCCATACTTGAACAACATATTGCCCTTAATGTGAGAAGGAACACACACGACACATATATAAATGAAATGTGAAAACAAAAATTAAAATAATAAATAACAAATAAAATTAAAGATAAAAATAAAATAAAAATAAACACACAAAACAAAATAAAATTGGAGAAAAATTTTGGGTTAGATTTGGATCCTAAGGAGATGGAGGTGGTGATGGTGTGGGAGGTGGTAATTGAATACCTTGAGCTTCGAAATACCGATAGTATATTGAAAATTAAAAAAAAATACCATCACTAACATTTTCAAACAAAATCTAACTACTTGCTAGTTTATGGTCCTTCGCTTGACCTTTAATTCAGGAGGCATTTTCAAGTGGTCGACAACAAGGAAATCACTTCCTTATCTATGGGAAATGCTCCTCCAAAATATAGCTTGCACCGGTGCCCATTGACTTTTAAAGTCTCTTTATTAGCATTTTCCAATTTAAGAGCTCCATGGTCGAAAACTTGAATGACCATGAATGGTCCACTCCATCTAAACTTCAACTTCCCTGGAAATAACCTTAACTGGGAATTATATAGTAGAACGGTCTCCCTTACCTTGAAATCCTTTTGCTTGAGATGAGCGTCATGCCATTTCTTGACCTTTTCTTTGTAGAGTTTGGCATTCTCATAGGCATTAAAATGAAACTCTTCGAGCTCATCTAGTTGTAGGAGTCTCTTCTCGCCAGCTTGCTTCCAATTAAAGTTTAATGCTTTGATTGCCCAGTACGCTGGATGCTCTAGTTCGATCGGTAGATGACATGCTTTCCCCTACACGAGTCTGTACGGAGTTGTTCCAATAGGTGTCTTAAAAGATGTCTTATAGGCCCATAAAGCATCATCCAACTTTACTGCCCAATCCTTTCAGGAATTGTTCACTGTCTTTTTCAAAATTCGTTTTAGCTCTCAGTTGACAATGTAACATCCCATTACCCTATGATTAGGGTTAGAACCCTAGGATGCTATGTATGAGAATTTATTAAGAATTTAGAAGTACATTTCATGCATCATTTGGCATACACATACATGTGAATAATTTTGTCACTCATAAAAATAATAATTGTACATGCATTCATTGACATTTTTTGGGTAAAAGTGAAGTGTGAATTATAGATTAACTATACTTAAGCCACACTACTATTTGACTTCCTACTTAATGCATCTGCTACCACATTAACTTTACTAGGATGATACTCAATTGTGCAATCATAATCTTTCAACAATTCTATCCACCACCTTTGTCTCATATTTAACTCCTTCTGACTCAACAGATATTTCAAACTTTTATGATCAGTAAATACCTGAAAGGTTTCACCATGCAGGTAGTGTCTCCAAATCTTTAAAGCAAATACCACTACAACCAATTCCAAATTATGAACCGGATAATTAAACTCCTTAGACCTCAATTATCTCGATGCATATGTTATTACCCTACCATACTACATTAGTACACATCCTAACCTCTAGTATGAAGCATCACTGTACACTACATACCCTCCAGATCTAGCTGGAATAGCTAATACTAGTGTTGTAGTTAATCGATGCTTTAGCTCCTCAAAGTTTCGCTGGCAATCATCATTCCATCTAAAAGGCACATTCTTTCTCAGAAGCTTTGTCAGCGGGCTGAGATCAGTGAAAACTCCTCGACAAACCTTATGTAATAACTAACTAATCCAAGGAAACTCCGAATCTCTGTCACATTTCTTAAAGTTCCCCACTTCATCACTGCTTTTATTTTCCTTGGGTCTACTTGCATACCTTGTCTGGACATAATATGACCCAAGAATATTACTTGATTAAGCTAAAATTCACACTTACTAAACTTGACATACAACTGTTTCTCCCTTATTATCTGTAGAATCAATCTCAGATGTTCTGCATGTTCCTCTCTACACTTCGAATACACCAAAATATCATTAACAAACACAATCACAAAGCGATTTTAATAAGGTTGAAATACCTTATTCATTAGGGCCATAAAAGCTGCTGGGGTATTAGTCAATCCAAAAGGCATCACCAAAAACTCGAAGTGCCCATATCTTATTCTAAATGCACTCTTTGGTACATCAGCCTTAGCTATTTTCAACTGATAATATCCCTATCTCAAATCTAACTTTGTGAACACTTGAGCTCCCTGTAACTGATCAAGCAAATCATCAATCCTCGACAATGGATACTTATTCTGAACTGTCACCTGATTTAACTACCGATAATCAATACATAATCTAAGAGTTCCATCCTTCTTATTCACAAACAATACTGGAGCTCTCCAAGGTGACACACGGGGTCTCATAAAACCCTTATCTAACAACTCTTGTAACTGGGTCTTCAGTTCCACAAGTGCCATTCTGTATGGAGGAATTAATATAGGAGTGATAACTGGAACAAGATCAATAGTAAACTCTGTCTCCCTTTCTGGGGGTAATCCCGATAGTTCAGTAAGAAACACATCCAGAAATTCCCTAACAATAGGAATATCCTGAATGGTTTGTTCATTCCAGTTATCAACTACGTGGGCCAGATAAGCCTCACATCTAACTCAAATCAATCTCAAAGCACTCATAAATGAAATCAATCTGGCCGGCACTGCCTGACTAACTCCTCGAAACACCACTCTTGGCTGATTAGGGATTTAACAACTACCTCCTTAGTATAACAATTCATCACTGCCCTATGAGCAGTGACCCGATCTATGCCTAAGATGAGGTCTATTTCTCTCAACTGCAGTATGATCAAATCAGCTTCTAACTCTCCCTGATCAATCCAAACTATGCACCTTTTACATACCTCACCAATCACTGTTGTGCTACCCACTGGCGTACTCACCAATAAACCAGTATTCAACATTTCTCTCTTACAATGTAATATAGATGCCAGATGCAGTGTGATGAATGAATGTGTAGATCCTGGATCTACCGATGCAAATGCTTCAAAATTAAAAACATTCAACACACCTACTACCATATCTGGGGAGTTCTGTGCCTCATGTCTGGTGATGGCATAAACCCTGGCCTGAGACTACGGCTGGTTACTGCATACCTCAATCCTGACATTAGGCCCTGCTGACTGAGTTCTGTCTCTACCTCTATCTCTATGGCTAGAACCGATAGCTCTACTTTGCTGTACAGTTATCTCAGTCACTGTTCCTCCTCTCATTACAGACTATGATCCCAAAGTCTTGGGATAATCTCTGATCTGATGCTCCATAGAGCCATAACAGAAATAAGCTCCCGATAACTTCCAACACTGAACACCATGTTTCTTACCACAATGTTCACAATCAGGTATCTGTTATGACTGCCCTCTTAACACTGATCCTCTACCTGTACTAGTTTGAACAGATCCACCTCTTGATCTAAACTCTGATTGTCTCAATCTAGTCTGGAATCGAGACGATCTATTTTGGCGTTTACTGAAGCTTCTGCCAGAATCAATATGAGATTCAACCTGCCTCATCCCTTTAAACTCTTGTCTGTACTTTTCCTGACCATCTTTTAATAACTGCTTAATTCTGAGTAAGGCTACTCGCAGTTCTGTGAAGCTACCCAAATTAGAAAGAGCTAACCTTGTTCTGATCTCCATTTTCAACCCATCCTCAAACCGTCTACATTTGTCTTCCTCAGTTGGGGTAATTTCAGTTGCATACCTCATTAACTCATTGAATCTTATCTCGTATTCTGCCACTGTGAGTCTGCCTTGCTTCAGATCTATAAATTCTTTCATCTTTCTATCCAGATAAATCTTAGGTATATAATTCTCTCGAAACACCCTCAAAAAATCCTCCCAAGTCAAACCACAAGGTCTAGTGGTACTACCTAGAACAATCTTCCACCACTGGTATGTTGGACCCTACAGTAGTGAGACAACATAATCAAATCTCTCATCTACCTCACAGTCCATCTGATCGAACAGCCTTTTGAGTTCTTTCCAACCACCCTTCTGCCTCGGCAGGGTCTGTACTTCCTTAGAAGTCCACAGCCCCCTGCTTTCTTAGCTTATCGCATCTCCTTTCTCGTCTCTTCGAGATTCTTGGAGGCATTTGAGCAAATTCAGGTATAGGAGACTCTCTATTAACTTCTACAGACTCTATGTTAGCTGACTCTCTAACTTGATCGCCTATAGCAGATGACCTACAACAAAAAATAGTTGTGATCACAAACTGAGTTTCTCACTATTTATCATGTCTCAATGTCTGTATATGTCGATATAGATGCCAAACCATACTCTCATACCAAAAATTGTAGCAACACCCCACTACTAGATTACATATCGGGATACCCCGAGGTCATTCCAGTATATAATATATAATAATGGCATGTTAACTATCTCACCTTCACTTTATAATATGGCAACATATCCAACTTAATCATAGCATCAACT
>JAOQML010127352.1:0-18108 GCA_027568935.1 Erythroxylum urbanii | reverse complement strand
AATTAGATTTATTTGAATTATTTTTATAAATTCAAAATTACAAGAAAGTTTGACCCCTCCCTCTACTTTTTTGTTTTCTTTATTTGTATTTTCCATTTTGGGAACTTATAGTGAACTTTAATGTATCCATTATTTCTAATTAGAAGTAGATATTAGGATTACTGTACTACATTAGAAACTAGAATTCTAAGAAAAATATTTTTCTTGGCTAAATATATAGAGTACATATGTTATCTTGTTCATCAATTTTCGTTATTCTTAATAATATTAATTAATTAAATCTAAGATCATATATAGATTGTTAATTAAAAATAATTAATAAAATAGATGTTTTTAATTGTTTACATATGCGAGAAAATTGGTAGAAATACCATGATGAATACTGGTTGGTAAACTAAAATTAATTTCAGTCAAGGATCAATACTAGTTTAATATTGGATGTCATCATAGACATAATCTAGTATAACTTTATGAAGGTATGAAGCAGTTCAATAATTTGTTTGCGTTTAAACATAATCTAGATAACTTCATGAAGGTATGGAGAGTTGTCATTATAAAAGATGCAACATGCTTAAATTTTGTGACTTTAATTCATAGCATATGAATTGGCAGATAATATGCTTATTACCCTTATGATAAATGGGGCATATGTAATGGCTTTTATAAAATGTGATGCTATAATGATAGTGAGAATGGTGTATTCTTCCGTGCTCTTTTAAGTTGACCTTATATGAAATTTTTGTCTATTTTTACTTTAATGTCATGTACTCTAAGTCTAGAATTCTCATAATTCATAAAAATTTTCTTTTGTTGACAATTGAATGATGATGTATGAGTATTCAAGTTTTAGTGCATATAATTGGATGTTATATACACATTTGGTAATTTAGGCAATAACTCATCTTATAAATGCTTACCCCTTACAAAAAGTGTCTTGTAATTGGAGGTTCATTTTTATAAGTAAAACCACTTGTCGCATAATAATGTTTTTAGATTATATGAGAAATTGTTATGTGAGCTTATGCTAGACAAAACACAGGATGATATCAATAAATAAGTTGGAAGACACTTTCCTCAATGGTTCGGGCAGTATGTAAGTCATACTTTAAAATGATTAAATTATAAGATTTAAGTGTTCAAACTATAAGATTGTAGTTTTAATTTGGTATTTTCCTTTCTGTAGGCCTTAGAAAATCCAATTGAGAACAAGTTCATATGTGTTCTTTTGAAGGGAACTTTGCGAACTGTTAAATCATATCCGATGTATTTTGTTAATGGATACAAATATCATACATAATATCATGGTCATAGCATGGCAATAATAAATAGTGGAGTTTGCATACAAGGAGAATTGATGGATTACTATGGTACCTAAAATTGAGTACCTTGCATTGCCAATAAAGCGAAGTGTTATATTTAAGTGTTAGTGGTTTGATCCAACTCCAAATGTTGGTACAAAAGTGCATAGCTGATACAATCCAGTTGAAGTTAATAAGTGAAGAAGATTTTGACAATTTGAGCCTTTCGTGTTGGCATTGCAAGCGATTCAAGTGTATTATGTCCCTTTTCCTAGCATACGACAAGATAAGTTAGATTAGTTGGCTATTTGAAAAGTTAAACCTCAAGGTGTTTTTGAATCATATGGAAAAGGAGAATAGAGATTTGAAAGTGAAGCGTTTCAAGAAGATGATTATTAAATCAATTCATTTGTCTTATATGAGGATAATGAACCTTTGAATGATTCATGTAATGCATATGTTGATTTTCTGGAGAGGATGAGGAGGGCCAGAGATCTGAAGAAGAGCCTGAATTGATTCAAATTCTTCAAAAAAAGAAGATTGTTTTGATTTACAATTAAGTGATGATAGCGATTAATTTATGTTTGTAATTGAATATTATATTCAAGTAATCAATTATTTCCTTTACTTGATACATCATCCCTGATTCTCTTGTGGCATATTACGCTTCTGCAACCTCCCAAATTTTATTGCTTACCCTTTTTTAAATTTATTCCCATCTTGAATAAACATGGCATTTATTTTAACTCTTTTAATTTTGTTCTCATTTTTTTCATCCTTGAATCTGACATAAGAAGGTCGTGACTTTGTATGATGTTTATAGTATATTCTTATTGGTGCATTGAGATTACTTGTCATAACTTCGAAGAGTTGAAGCTTAATATTAATTTTAGGTTGAAATATGGCACCAAAGAGAAGACAGGATATTTCGCGTCCAAGATTTAGACCATGATTTGAAGGTACTTACTGTACAGGTAAAGCATTTCTTGGTGTAACAGCTAGAACTGATTCTCCTCCTCCCCCTCCAGCTACTACATTTGCAGATGAGGTACTTTCTGTAGATGTTGCTGCACCATCCATGACCCCTACATCATTACTACCTTTATACCAACAGAGGTATCAGGGGTAACAATTATTATGAAGGAAGTGGCCATCGGTCTGGAGTAGAGGGACCTGATGGAAGAACTTACATTACAATTGTCAACAATATGTAACTGAAAATACATTGAACACTATATGTTTATAATTAAGTTATAAGTTTCAATTTTCAAAACGGTAAAACAATTTTCATTCTTCTATTAGGTTCATTCCATTTGGACTGTGTTCAAGAAACATGACATCAAAATTTAAGGAGAAGATTAATATTGAGGGCTTTGTATGAAAGAATATCTCTCAAGTGACAAGGGAATTTTACTATTAGTAGTTTGCGGTACAACAAAAATTATGATTTTCTTTTTTAATTAGTAGTTTTGTACATTTATTAGATAAATATTATTACATCATAAGTATTAATTGAATTTTTTTCTTTTTGTTTCAGAAATATTTTTTTTGGGGATTCTCAATTTGATGCGAGCGTCTATAGAGTATGGAAAAGAAGAGCACGTACACATTATCACGGCTTTGTTGCTGCAATACACAGGGCAGGGGTACGATCATCATACATTTATGAAGAAATATGGAGTCAACGGCAGTAATATTGGACATCACCTGAGGCAATGTCCCTTTCAGAGCATAATTCAACCAACAGATGTGGAGGACTGGGGGGAGAGAGTCTTCCCGTACATACGGGAGGATCTATTACCTACCAAGAGTATGTAGAGAGACTTGTAAGTATCTACACTTTAAATTTATATTGTCATTTCTTTACTTTACTGTATTTCTATTAAATTTTATGTGTGAATTTTGGAATGAAAATATGTTTTTCTTATTGAGAATGATAATGTTATAAATGTTTGGTGCCATATATGGTTGTGTTTTTTAGTTTTGTTCTTTGTTCAACAGGGGGTAGATTTCATAAAAACAGAGGAAACTCTATCAAAATTTTCATAAATTCTAATTCACTTATAACATTTTATTCTTATACAGGAACAGAATATGGGCATGAGGCCTACACCCCATCAGCTTTTTTTTCACACTCACACTAAGAAGTATGACTGTGTGACATTCTTCAACAACCGTTATAGAGAACTCAATGTATGTGAAATTTATGACTTAATATTAATGCTTAATAATTATCACTTACTAATATAAACATTGTCTTCTGATAGGACCAAATTTAAAAAAGCATTTAACGATAGTCTCAGCTGTTTGAAGATGTTGATGAGACTTAAACCTATCTTCATGCAGTAGGTGGTAGGGACGTTGGGAAAGGATATTTGGTTTAGCTTCATTTGCGAATTCATGTTATTCGCAATCCTCTACGTCCAGTACAGCTGCATCTAGTAGGTGGTAAGCATCCAATGAGAGAGTCATTCAACTTGAGAGCGCAGTATAGATGCTAGCCACTCAGTTGTAACAATCGATAGAGTACATGGCTCAGCACTGTAATGAGATGGATGAGTTGAAGGGTAGGGGTAGCACCTCATTGCATCAATCAGAGCATCCGCCGTCTCCAAATTAATAGTGTACTTTTGATCATTTTATTAGAGATATGAAAACTTATTATGTACAATTTAATGTTTTTATTGTCAATTAAGATATTTTCAACTTTATATCATCAATCAAATTTATGTTTAGAAAATTAAATTTATACTATTAAATTAATAGCTATTTAAATCATGCAAAATAAAATTTATTGACGATATTGACAATACATTTTTTAAAAATTTTTCTAATTTATTTACTGATGGACATATGAAAATGCATCACTAACACTAAAACATTTATCGATGGAATAAGAATTACAGTTGGTAATCACAGACAGAACAACAACTTTTGTTAGTAAATTTGGAACAATTTCTCGTACAGTTTGCTCAAAAGTACTGATGGAACCCGTTGGTAATCAAAGATGAAGTAACTAACCATATGTCGTCGGTAATCATAGACGAAACAACAACTTTAGTCGGTAAATTTGGAACAACTTCCTGCACAGTTTGCATAAAAGTAATGATGGAAAGATGAAAATCATCGATAATCACAGATGGAGTATCTAACCATATGTCGTCAGTAATCATAGACAGAGTGCATACCTTCCATAATCATAGGTGGAGTATCTAACCACATGCTATCGGTAATCATAGACAGAATATCTAACCACATGCCGTCGATAATCATAGACAAAATAACCAATGGCTTATCGTTGATAATTACCGACATAATAACCGTCATTAATTTTGTAACAATTTACTGACAGAAGTATTCCAACTATTGGTAAATATACCGATGGAAAACAATTTTCTGTTCGTAAATATACCGATAGTAAAAAATATTTTGTCAGTAAATTTACCAATGGTAAATTATTTTCCGTCAGTATTTATTAGCTACTTCCATTTCTACGATGCTTTTGTCTATCGATAATATCCATCGCTAATCTTACATACTGACGGAAAGTCTGCGTTTTCTGTCGGTAAAGAATGTTGCAGAAGCACTTTTTTCTTGTAATGTTCTCTCTATCGAGTGTTCATTTCTGAAGTATAAAACAAGTACAAAAAAATCTTCTCGTTTAAGTATGTTCTATTTCGTAACATAAGAACTGGTCCCTTACCAACTATAGAATATAAGATACTCTGCTATCAGTCTTTGATATTTGTAGTGAATCACATAAAGAAATATGGTGTATATATTACCTCTATTTGTTTTGGAATAGGAGCAATCTTCTGTTCCTTAAATCCAGAATGGATATTGTAGCGTATGTTTTAGATATTAGTGTGTCAGCATTTGTTAATTACAAGTTTTGATATTTTTGAGACGATGCTTACAAAACTGTCATCATACATTCCCAATGCTTTTTCTACTAAATTTGTTGGTTTTATTGTTATAGTAATGTAATGGTTATGGGATTTTATTCTTAAACATACTTGTTTTGTTTGGAAAACATCAGAACTTTTTATAGAATGGAAAACATTTCACTTTCAGCATCTTTGTACATGATGGTGGTGAGAACAAATTTGTTGATGATAAGTTAAGGTTGCCCCTAAACTAATTAGATTGGGAGAAAAATCTAGAGTTAATTTTTTATTTTTATAAATATTTTAAAGCATTGAAAGTGTAATTGGTTGTGATTGAGATTTCTAATTGCGAAATCATATGGTGGGATTGGTTGGTTTCAATTTGGAGGGGAAATGGTTAGATACCTATAAAAACTTAAGGGAAATGAAGGATCTAGTGATAAAAATGCATTTCATACTCATGCACAAAATTAGTCTACACACACGTGAATTTGATTGTTTCGTACAAACTATGATGACTGTTTATGCACTCATTTGACATTTTCTAGATATAATTGATTTATTAATGTAATTATGACTTTAAATTTGAATTATACTTCTTGAAATGTGATTTGGTGAATATAATTATTGATTCAGAATTTTTAGTGAAATTTGAGAAATTTATGAAATTTTTGGGTATTTTCGGACTAGAAAAAACGCCAAGTGGCAAGATAATAGATAAATGATAGTAGAATTAAGTGGAAAATGGTAGTGGAGATTTTTGATAAATGACATTAGCATTTAATGACAAATGTCATTAAAAATTAGGAGACAATTGGAATAGAAATTGGAGACAAAATGGACTAGTTACTAAAAGAACCAAATGGAGACCACAAGTAAGTGAGAAGTGGTAAGTGATAAATGTCACCTACCTTGCCACTTACTTTAATTCGCGATGGTTGGGTGAAAAACCATCTTTTAGTTGCCTTTTATTAATTCATGCTCTTCTCTTCTTTGTTGCTTTCTTCATTTTCTTCTCCACCTATGACACTCTCATCTCTCCACTCCACATTGATCTTTGCTACTATCTTCCATTACTACTTACTTCAAAGTCCTTGTTATCTCTTTTTCTTGATGAAATTTAACCTACTCCGCCCTCCATGTTGATGATCGAGAACCATAAGGAGTTAGGGTTTCTTAGAGACTCTTGAAGAAGCTTTGGGTAAATCAAGTAAGTAATATATTAAATTTCATGGCTTTGTTAAATGAAGCATATTTGATGATAGTTTAAGAGGAGGGATAATCATGAAAAAGATATTGAAAATGTATGTGTAATGTGGATGAAGAGTGGGTACATTTATGTTATATTTTCATATATATGATGAATAATAAACTATAAAGTGTAATAGGGACTATTTTCGAGATTGATTAAGGGTATAAATGATGTATGAAAATGATTAAAAATGTTGACAAATGAGTGATGAGCATTGAAGAATAAATATATGTGTGTATGCTCTGTTTTTAAAGGTATGAAAATCTTGAGTTATAAGCTATTATGTATAAGAAACAGGTAGTGAATTAACGTTTACTAAAAGTTAAATTAGGTTAAAGAAAATATTAGTATAGAGCCTTGAAAAGAAATGAACTAGGATGAAAGTGATGATGAAGTATGCTAGAATATATTAGATGGGGTGTTTTCACTGAACATGCATCTGTAGTTTGGCTATATACTGATCTGTAGATATTCAAATGGGATGAATTTTGATTTAGAATAAACTAGAGACATATGCCTACAAATTTTATGAAGGAATTGAATTTGAATTCTTTCCCTTTTGAAATCTGACTTAAATTTTCATATTTGTTGCTGTCTCCATTTGAAAATAGCCTTTAGTATTTTGGATATAACTTGCAGAATAATGAACTAAACTCCATAAAATTTATGTGATTAGAAACTTAAGACATATAGGAACATTTTTTTAGAAGAAGGTTTTGCAGAAACACCTCGTTTTCTAGGTCATAATGGTCTTACAAAATTGACCTGAAAGCACATTTGGAAAAAGATAGAAAATAGGAATGCTTAACGAAGGCAGAAAGTTTCTGCCCACAAATCTCACGATCGTGGGAATTTTCCACGAACGTTGGAATTGGTTAAACATCCAATATGCTTCTTTTAAGTGTGGTTTGGGACAAAAAATGATTAGGCACTTTCCTATGATGCTTCTATGCTTGAATGAAGCTTGAATTGAACCTATAATGTTGCCTGAATAAGTGATTAAAGGAGTGACATGTTTAGGTTGATGATTTAGGTTATAATGTACGATTGGATTGTTAAATATTAAGTGTTAAACTCTGAAATTTTAAGATATTATAGGAATGAAGGTGAACCTATGATGGCTAATGTGATTCCTTTAAGATGAATGATGAGTATTAAGTAAAGATGAATGATAAATAGGAAAATTTTATGATCTTAGGAAGCTAAAGTAACCTTAGTGAATGATTGAATTATGGTATTAGAATGACCAAGTTCTTTAAGGTATGAACAAAAGTGTAAGCTTGACATATACAAATGATGTTGTTAATGATCAAGTGATGTGAATTAAGGATAAATACTTGGAATAGTCAATTTGAGCATGCATTATACATTACACATATATATGTGTACAATTGAATGTTTATGTGATTGTACAATTAATAATGTGTGTGCAATGTGTGTGTTGTGTGAAGTTGATATACAGGATTCAACATTTGGATTCAGACGTTCCAGATCTCAGAAGCTAATGCTAATCTGGAGCGTATTGTAAGTAACCTAGATGGTTTCACATGTTTAATTGTTATTTTAAATTTTGTTTTAATTTGTTATGTGATATGAACGCTTTGATTCTAGAGATTGAGTTTATGAGGCATTTGTTGCATGAAAAACTTATTGGAAGTGCTCATTGTATATGAATTTGACTGAATAAGTGATTCTCAACTTAAATGTTAAATGTCGGACCAAGGTTTGATGATAAATGAGAATGAGAATGTGAACATGAATATAAAAGTGTAAGACTGAGCACAATCAATTGATTGAATACGTGTGATGCATTTCAATACATAAACGCATGATAATATAAAGGCTCTTGTAACCAGAGTAGCACTGAAAAAGAGCTTAAAGCTTAGAAGGTGAAAAAGACTTTAAAGCTCAGAATGTCATAAGAGCCTCTAGTTTACTATGTAAAATGAAACCTGTATCCCCAACGGATAAGGGACAATTATTAATGAGCCTGGTATCGATAATGAATACAGGACAGTTATAGGCACTCGATCACAACAATAACAATTGAAAGTGAGTCTCATGAACATTGCATATATAGTTTATATGTATGTTTAAATGATTGAAATGCATTGTTTGGATTGTTTAAATGTGAAATGTGAAATAAATGAATAAAGTGTTAATTGATGTTACACGATGAATTAATAAAGTGATTTGAATTATGTGATTACATGAACCATATGTGTTAGGTGTTATGAGTGAGCCATCGATGATAAATAGCTCACTAAGTTCACAAAACTCAACAAAATTACAACTTTTTTTCCAGGCTCAGAGGAGATGCCCATTTAGATAAACTAGAAATATAGCTACTGAAGTCGAATAAGAAATAAAGGTCGGGATCAGTTGCATCTGCACAAGTCTTCAATGATTTTATATATATTTAAATTATATTTCACAAATATTGTATATTGTTTATGTGAATTGTAAAGTGTATTGACATTCATGACTGTGTATATTTATTAATGTAATGAGCCAAAGCAAGTTTCAGTTGCAATAAAAATGTGTTATTGTTTGAATTTGATTTATTGTGAAACTGTAATGACATTTTTAATGTGTGTGATGTGTTAAAAAATTTATATTGAGTTTGACTGACCATTCTAGCACAACACTCTAGTAAAGTGTATTCTTGAATATGATCTGTGTGTTCGGGAATATGCCCTATAGGAGTGGGGTGTTGCATTAAATGTTCTATAAGATTAACATGGATACTACCATAACAATTATTATATTTAACTATGAAATCACTTTTTTAAATAACAATTTTACAGAAATGAGTAATGTTGATAGATCTTGTATGTATAGACGATTAACACTTGATGGTTTTATGAATCCTAAGTTTGTTAAGGGAGTTCAAGCTTTTATTGACTATGCATGTTCTCATCCTACATATATGGATGGTCTAAGGATCAAATGTCCATATAAAAAGTACAAACAAATTCGTTTTCTTCCTATAAATGAAGTGAATCTCCATTTGTTAAGAAAAGAGATTGTTCCAAATTATTTTAAGGGGACACAATATAGGGATCCATTAATTTGTAGCACTTCAAAGGGTAATGAAGTAAACTTGTCAATACATGTCGATGGGTTTGAAGGGGGATTCATTTTATAACAAATAATGTGGGTGCAACTGAAAATTGTTACTCCAAAATGGTTTATGATGTAGTTAGATATACCTTTTAGGAAAATGTAGAAAATCTTAAAGAAGAACCAAACTTAAATGTAAAAAAGTTTTTTGACTTGCTAAAATTAGCTGACCAAGAATTATAGCCAAATTGTGAGACCATGACTCAATTATCTTTAATTGCTTAAATATTGAACATAAAGTCTAAAGGACATATTTTTCATCAAATTTTAGATAACATTTCTGTTTGTTATAATGAATCAATGCTTCTTAGTGATATAATGGTTGATAATTTTTACAATATGAAAAAACTTAATAGGGGTCTTAGTATGCCAGTTGAGTCGTATGTGCACACAAGAGAAAGAAAAATTCCTTATAATGACAGTGAGGGAGAAACGAGATGTTAATGGTAACTTATCCATTTTCACATATCCTAGATGAACATATGGATGCTCAACAAGAAGAATGTTAATATAAGAAGAAATAGACGCTGCCCATGGTTACATTTTATTGAATTGCTAAGAGGTTCAACCTTTCTTACAGTAAGTTTAAGTTAATTTTGAAATTGATTATTTGGTTTTTTGAGGTTAGTGGTGTTCATAACTAAAATACATAATAATGCTTTTAGATTATATGAGGAATGGCTATGTGAGTTAAATGCCCAAAAAATCAGAGGATGATCTTAATAAAGAAGTTAAAAGACACTTTCTTTGATGGTTTGAGAAATATGTAAGTTTTCATTTGCAACAATTGAATTGGTTGAATTATTAGATCAAAGTGTTGAAATAGTAATCTTTTTTTATGTAGGCCTTAAAAAATCTAATAGAGAACAAGTTCATATGTGATCTTGTGAAAGGACCTTTGCAAACTATTAAATTGTATCCGGTTTATTTTGTTAATGGATACAAATTTCATATAGAATATTATGATCATAGCATGGCAACAATAAATAGTACGGTTTACATATATGGGATCATTGATGGATTACTATAGTAAAATTATTGAGATACTTAAATTGAGTATCCCACATTGCCAATAAAATGGAGTATGATATTTAAATGTGAATGGATTGGCCCAACTCCTAATGATGGAACATAAGTGCATAGTTGATACTTATAAGTACTTATAGTATGTTTTCTTTTTTTATTTTTTTAGAAATAATTTTTCTAGGATTCAAAATTTGATACTTTCATTTATAATGTATAGAAGAGGTGAGCTCGTGCACGTTATAAAGATTTTCTCAGTTCAATATTCAGGAATAATGTATGACCTCCTTACATATTTGAAGAAATATGGAGTCGCTGGCAATAGTATTGGGCAACACCCAAGGCAATCTCCATTTCAGAGCTTAATTCTACAAACAGACGTGGGGAATTAGAGGGAAAGAGTCTACTCGTATACACTGGAGGATCTATAACCCACCAAGAGCATATAGAGAAACTTGAAAGTATCTAAACTTTACACTTATATTTTGATTTTTGTACTTGTTTGTATGAAATTTGATATCAATGTAATTTTATATATGAAATTTAAAATAAAAATATATGTGTATTATAGAGAATGATAATATTATAAATGTTTATTTTCATGAATGGCTGTGTTGTTAAGAAAATGTTTTTGTTTGGCAAGGGGTAAATATCATCGAAATAGTAGAAACTCTGCTGAAATTTTTGTAAATTGTAGTTCACTTATAACACTTTATTTTGATACATGAAAAGTCTATGGGCAAGAAGCCTACACCATGTCAGCTCTTTTTGTATACTGTTGATTGAAAAATAGGCTACTAGTTTTGTGCTAAAAAACTGCAAGTGTACAGGTTGTGACTTGTAATTAAAAAAATAGATATCAATCCCACAATGATTGTGCTTAGGCTCCACTTAATTCAGGTCAATCTTTGTTTAAGAACCAAAAATGTTTTGCAGAAATAAACTAAAAAATTAAATTAAAATTAAATGACTAATAATGAACAATTAATAATACCAAAATGTGAAAAATTGGAATTCAAGATTTTAATAACTAATGATCACTTTTTCCCTATCTTGTCTCCCTCCTATTTTATTAATTGAATTGGGTCTCACATAAGATGTCTAAATGTATTAGTAACCCTCTCTCAAGGTGTAATTAATTTTCCCTAATCAAATTAAATGAAGATGATTAAGCAATCTCTCAAAATACCAAATCACTCTACCAATTTAACTAGTTATTAATTTATCCAATGGGCGATCAACTAAATTAGCCAAGATCTCTCTTTCAATTAATCAATTAACATGTTGAATGTAGGTCTGTAGAATGCCAACTCTCAATGTACGATCCTACACAGATTACCTTACTCAATATCTCGATCTATTTCAAAGTATAACTATATTCAACATTCATCAAAGTCATCTTTCATTCAAATCAATAAAATAAGAGTTTAACAAGATAGTTCAAAAGTAATCTCTAAAATTAAATCAATCACTCATGGTGTCTATAATATCCCCAACAATTGAATATTCCATCATACAATGATTAGAAGAGATAAAACAACTGAAAATTAAATAAAAAGAATTCCTCCTCTTCTCTGCCATAATCTAGAAATTTCGGTGTTGGTAAGATCTTCTCCCAATTGTGATTGATGATCTTTGAATCTCTACCTTTATCAAGACTCAAAATCTGGATTTTTCACTTAAGAAGGCTCTTCTAAATAGAGGTCTCATGTCTTCTTTCATACACAGGGGTTTATTATCTTATATAGTCCAGAAAACCTAAAAATTAAGTGACCCAGCATATGTTCTTAGATTAAACATCCCATGATTATGGTTTCTTGCATCAGAATGTTCCTCTTCTCTTCTCCTCTTTTGATCTTTAACTCAATCGTAATGTTGCTTAATCTTCATTTCTATATAAAAATAATAAATTCTTACCCTAAATTAGCATTAATCATAAAACAACAACTATGGAGATCAAACTAAATGAAAACATACAAAATGAATCCTAAAATACAACAATAATAAACTATTATACAATAAACACATGCCAAATACTTAGAAAAATACACACTATCAACTTTCCCACATTTAAATCTTTGCTTGTTCTCAATCAAAATAACCACAACCAATCAATTCCATCACTTCATTTTCAAAATGATTAAAGCATACAATCCCTCAAATTTTAGCCAGATCAAATATCAAGTTACTACACATATTATGACTACTATTAGTGTATATAAGCAAACTCAACATATGGTTTCACTCATTGTTTCACTCATTTCTCTCAAGTATTTGATGACAAGTGTTTCGCTCAAACTTCTTATAGGAAACTATACTACCATAGGCTTGCTAATACACCAATTCTCCTCTACAATGATTTTATGCATAAATAGATCAAAAGGACTTGTTTAGGGTTGTAATGTGGTAAAGGTTAAGGTGGGTAAAATAGGTTAAGGGTTTAACATAAGCATTCGTAAAGTAAAAAGCGGGTAAAAGGGATAATAAAACATAATTCCGAGATACACAAGTGTAAATATGCTACTACTCAGAACTTATTAATGCTACTTAAGTGTTCTTCCTTTTTTTTTCTTTTCAACATACTTTTTATCTTTTTTTTACATGGAAGAAACTATTAATAAAATAGCAACAAAATGCACTATGATTCAAAAGCAAAAGTATCCTCAACTCTTCTCAAAAATTTTTTTCAACAATCCCAATTAATGTATTACTTAATGCTCTACTAAGCTTATGAATAGTTAAGTTAATGGGTTCTAAAATTTTTAGGTATTTTCAAGAAACAAAATAATTAAGGCTCAAGGAGGGTAGCAAGGGATAATAAACAGTAGGTCATTTAAGCCAAGTGTTAATACAAAAAAAGGGCCTTAATCATCTCTATTATACATGGGTCTAGTAGACTCAAACCAATTCAAACCAAGTTCTGAAGGTAATAACCTAAGGAAGCATCACACAATAAAGAAATAACATGACTATAGATGGAGTCATATAGGCTTAATCCTCACATTGGCTCAAATGAAAATTCATTATGCATCTCTACATTACTTATTGCTCCAATGTCAAATTATGAGTAAGCTTATGTGAACAGCTACTTTTTATCACTTAACATGGTTCGCTTTCTACTCAAGTAGCCTAATTCGAGTTCAAGCATGCATTCAATCTAATTCCAACTAGCATGACAAAATCTCATGGCAAAGTAAATTAAAATGATTCAAGTGTGGTTCCATTTTTTAACACAAAACAAGATGATATGCCTAAATATGCATCCTATTTAGCAAAATGCAAACAGTGACTAAAACAATTCAATTGACAAAACAAGTGCCACTTCTTTACAGTTAAAGAACACATTGTCCTCAATGTGACAAGGCAACCACAAAATAAGAAAAATGACATCAAACCAAATAAAAGTCATAAAACCAAACAAAATACATGAAACCAAACAAAAGAAATAAAACCAAACAAAATACATAAACAACTAATAATGTAATTAAAACAATGTAAAAAGTTTACGGTAAGAAGGGCTTATGGAGATTATGGTGGCGACGGTGTTGGCGAAGGGGCTTCAAAATTATTCCTCTGAAAGAACTTGAGGACTTTTTTCTTCATGTACCATTGCTCCTTGTGGACTTGTATTATCTGGGTGCCAAGCTTGTTAATTTGGAATGTCATTTACTGATGATTAGAAGCCATCTAGTCGAGGATTTGCTAAAATTTGTCGAGCTTTGCTAGTGCAGTTGGTTCCTCTTCCACTGTTTCTTCTTATTACTCAGAGACCGCTTGGGATGTGGATGGTTGGGAAGCGACTATATCCTTACCTTCCTATTCTTAATTGTAGTGCGCGTCTAAGGATTTTAGAGTTTTATAGTAGAAAGCTCCTCAAATAAGATATGTCAAACATATCATATTAAGTCGTACGTACACTATGTACATCAAGGTTGTAAAATAAAGATAAAGCAGTAACAATGTAAGACATGCCAAAATAAGAGCTCTTCTTGTTCACATAACTCATTATCGATCGAAAAATTTGATAAGGAATATTGACTTTAATTTTTCGATCTATGCACCAAAGGAAGAAAAGTTCATTAGACAAGCACTTATTACTTTCAATTTTGTTGAAAACCATTAAGCAAGTAAGTTTATGAAGAAGTAAATGCTCAGCGCTCCAGATTAAAGTGTTTGGTGCATTTCAAGAGTCAAAATTAGCTTCACTTTTTAGTATTTTCTAATACTTTTCCACATCAAAGTCATCATGAAAAGTGAACGAATGACATATTTTCCAATACATTTCCTAAAATCCTCAATCTCTTCCCATTGTCCTTAAAGTTAGGTTACTTTGATATTAGCTAGAAGTAGAGGGGAACCATTGTCTTTCTTTGATATTTTAAAGGTTATCTCTTGCTTTCCTACCCTCAGAGTTAGTTCACCCTCATCAACATCAATTATCAAGCAAGAAGTTGTCAGAAACGGTCGTCCAAGGACCATAGGGGTTCCCACATCTTCTATAATATCCAGTATATAGAAATCTGTGAGGAATATGAACCTATCAATTTGTACTTACACGTTCTTAATAATCCCTTTTGGTTGGTGCACTGTTCTATTAGTCGTTTTCACTAATATCGGTATAGACTCTAACTCTCCTAACCCTAACTTTTGACTAAAAGTGTAGGGCATCATGTTGGTAGTAGCTCCCAAATCTATAAATGCCCTAGCTATGTTGACTCCATTAATACTGCAATGAACGAAAAAAATCCCCTGGGTCTTCTTTCTTCTGTGCTATGTTAAGGTGTTATATGCTCCTTCACTTTTTTCTTTACTGGTTCCTTTAACATGAGCTTTGTTTGTAGCTGATTAGTTATATCCTTAATCCTATTTGACTCAACCTCCTTAAGATTCCTCATTGTTCTATGTGAATTTGACTTCTGTTGAGCAAAGATAGGATATGGAATTCTAGGTTGAGGCTTGATCGACTCAATTATAAGCTCATGTGGAAGGACTTCCAAAACTGTTTGTCCTTCTCTCTTGTCTCCGTTTTCCTTCACATATTCAATTTCCTGTCTCTGTGTCCGAGTGATGGTCATGATCCATTCCTTTGGGTTGACCTCAATATTGCTCCTTAGACTATCTACACTTCTAGAAGATAAAGCATTAATGAGTTGACCTATTTGAACCTCCAAGTTGTGTATGGATGAGGCATAATTCTTCATAATCTGGTCAAACTTTGCTTCCATCCGCTTTTGACTTTCCTCCTAGTTGGCAAACATCCTCTTCTGATTTTCTTCTTGAGTTGCCAGTTTGGACCCTAAAACATCCATAAGTTTGTCCATTTTGCTCTCCATTGACCCAATCTGATCTTACTGAAATATAGGATGTCCTTGCGATCTTGCTTGGCTACCCGTATTATAAGTATTCAAGTACGGTTTATTACCTCTTTGTGGTTAGCCTAGGTGATTTACCTGTTCTGTACCACTGGTGTAACATCTCATTATCATAGAGTATATACCCGAACATCCAGAGAAAATTTAAGTACATATCCTATGACAATGGTATGTTAAAGCAAACATAATATCATAAATGGCATCATGAAGAATACACAATACTTAAAACCTCAACTCTTCATTTCATTCATTCACAAAAGTATACATTGTAGTCATTAAAACAAATATTTACATTACCAAGCATGAGAAAGTTTACAATCCTTTATACAAAAATTCTATATGTCAAAGAAGCTATATAATATAATCTACAACTCCTCTGATGTCAGCTGACAAACCTTTGAGCCATTTTTTAATCCAAAATGTTCCTCTAGAAAATTTTAGGAACTAGGTCTCTTGTCTCATACCTGAAAAGCCATGTTGTAATTTTTGATGAGTTTTACGAACTCAATGAGTGAACCGTCATTGATAATCTCACTCTAGTCAAATACACAAATATCACATAACCAACCAATTTCATAACATTTTCCATCTCAATAATACATAATAAATGCCACACATTTCATATAAATTCTTTTAGTACATATATAACCCAATCAATCACATTATCATGACAATTTATCATCACAATTTCAGAAAAGGTTTCATAATCATAAATATACAAATGCAGATGCATATGAAACTCCAAATTCATTATTATTTGTTGTAACCGAGCGCCTTTTAGATACAGATACAGATATTGGCCTATTGGGCTTAGTCAGATACATAAATCACATACCAAAGCTCTATATGTAGAATTCTGAGCATAAAGCTCTTTCAAGCTGGCTACTTTCACTATAAGAAAATTACTGATTAGTGGCGGAAAATTTCTGATGGAACAACTTCTGACACTATTTACCCACAGAACATAACGTTCCATCGGTAAATACGGTGTAGTTAGTGACGAAAACATACATCTGTTGGTCACACTGGAGGGACGAATTTTGCAAAAAATCTCCGACGACAAAACCTACGGCGTCGGAAAAAAATGCAGGAACCGTTCCTGCATTTTAATTGATTTGGACACATATCGATGGACACTATTCTTTCGTTAAATATACCGACAGAATACGATCTTCTGTTGGTAATAAATGTGGGAATAACTCCAGTGATTAATTAGCTTCGCCCATTTACTGACAGTATATATACCGTCTGTAAAAGCCTTTAGCTAACTTGAGTTACCAACGGAATTTATATTCCGTCACAAATCCTGGGAAACTTAACTAACAATGGAATAGTTATTCTATCAGTAAATTGTTAACCAAACGTCGTCGTTCGATGAAGATGAGACAATAAGCTTGATTCATCGACGAAAACCCTATTCCGTAGGTAACTGTCGACAACTTGCATCGACGTTTTGCTGAAGACAAGGAGATAACCCTAGATTACTGACGAAATTCGTGTTCCATCGATATTTGAGTTTCCACAGTATATAAAATTACCGCTCTTTTACCGACGGAATATTGTGTTTTATCGGTAACTGTCGGCGGTGCGTCGTGAGGTCGACGGTAGAAAACCTAGATTACCGACGAAATTAATGTTCCATCGGTAATCCTCCCCTCCCCCCCAGCGCGTGGTTCTCTTCTCTCCTCGCAATCGCCTTCTATTTTCTGACTCCTTCTCTCGCATTTTTCGGCCGTTTTTCGTCTATTGTCTTACTCATCGTGCGTTGTTTGAGGTAAACTCTCTTATGGGTGTGTTACTTCTACTAAAAAAGCATGTTTTTAATGTTAAACGTGAGTGTTTGGTGATAAAATCTTACTTGATTATTGTTGATGTTTGCGGTTTTTTCGCGTAATTATTGGTTTATTTGTTGTTTATATGTGTTATTGTTAGTCAATAATGAAAAAATGTAATTGATTTGTGGTAAGATTGAGATTATACATATTGCCTATGAGGTGTTCGATAAAATGCCTTTTATGATTTTTGAAATGTTTTTTGTAATTGTTGTGTTAATTTGAGAATATGAATATTCAATTGCGATAAAATGTTTAATTTGAAGTTTTAATTTATCGAATTTAACATTTAATTGTGAATTTATTGTATATATGAATATT
>JAOQML010127346.1:0-18108 GCA_027568935.1 Erythroxylum urbanii | reverse complement strand
TTATTAACATGGGATGTATACAAATCAAGAGTTGATAACCCAATGAGTGTGCTAAATCAACAGTTGATGGCACAAATTGATAATTGCATAATTGGATGCAATTGGTATGAATGATACCTATTGATTAATCTAAGGCGGCTGTTGGGCAAACCCAAGGTCATTCTTGGTGATATCGATTATTGATCCATTAAGAAACCTATAAGTTTTCTCGAATTCGTAGTGAGGGCTATGAATTTGAATAAGGATAATGGGACCTATAATGCATGTGATTAAAGTCCTTATTGATATGTATTAATATACATTCTAACACTTTCTCTCGTTCTTCTAGGCTATTGAATCACCACGATGTCTTCATCTAGCGTGAACCTATGCTCCCTGTTAGATTTCAACAAATTCACGGGACCAAACTTCTTGGATTGACTATAGAATTTGAGAATTGTTCTCAAATTCGAGAAACTAGGATATGTCCTAGATAAACAACTTCCTGATCCCCCTGCTATCGATGCATCTGATAAGGGTTAGAAAGCTTACAAGAAAGTACTGAATGATAGTGAGTTCGCTAGCTGTATAATGCTGGCGTCTATGTCACTAGAACTCATACCATAGTCTACCATCTGAGGGAACTTTTTGATGAGTAAGCTCGGTCTGAAAGGTTTGAGACCTCGAGGTTGCTTTTCCTTTTTAAGATGGCTAAGGGATCATGTCTAGTGCAGTATGTGTTAAAGGTGAATGGATACAATAAGAGGTTAGGCAGTTTTGTCTTCATAATGGATCATGAATTAAGTGTAGAATAATGGATCATGAATTAAGTATAGACTTAATTCTGACTTGTTTGACTGATAGTTATTCACAGTTTGTGCTTAAATATTGGATGAACCAAATATCCACAATGATACCTAAGCTAATTAATCTGCTCAAAACAACTAAGCAAACTGTCAAGAAAGACAATAAGGCTGTGATGCTGGTGGACTCTTCTTCTGGTTCTCGCAAGAATAACCAAAAGAAGAAGAAGAAGTTAAAAAAGTCCGTGGGAGGTGTAGCCGAGAAGTAGGAAAAGGAGACAACTTCAAAGTGAATATACTTCCATTACAACAAAGAAGGACATTAGAAGAGGAATTACCTAGAAATTACAAACTTTATACCAATAAAAAGCTAAGAGAATAAGATATAGCTTTTATAAAGACAATTAGGTTTGATTCGGCCTAAACCAATATAGTTTATTCGATAAAATAGTACACTATTTCTATTAAGGATAGTGTCGATGCCTATGGCAGAGCTTAACTTCAAGCTAACTTTTAAAACCTTTAGTGATAGAATTCAAATTCTACTTCTGCATGAAGATTATAGCTATATATTTCTAGTTTAATCTAGATGAAAATTCATCCAATTTGGATATTCATAGATCAAGTTATGTCCAAAATACAGATGCATGTTCAGTAAAAACACTGCATATAACATACTCCAACACACTTCATTGCAAAAATCCTATCATTTCTCTATCCTTTTAAGTTGATGATTCAATTAAACCTAAATTTCTAGTTCAGAATTCTTTAGTCACAAATCACAAATTCATTAATGATCATCACTCAAAACCAGAACCTAATTTCATATTTTTTCCATATCACATTTTCCGCATTTCACTACTTTTTATTTAACTCCAATTACCACAATCCTTTATCTTGTTAATCATATCATCGAATTTGCTTCTTCCATCACCACCCACACATGCATCCACACTATTCATGCATACATCAATCCACAAGCATGGAAACATACATCACTCATGCATGCATCCATTTACATACATTAAACCTCATCTTAATGTCATTTACTCTACTATAAAATTTAAAGCATAACTTACTTGTTTTAACCTTGAAATCCTTCAGCAAAATTCCAGTAATGGGGAGAGCAAATGAGAGATTTTAGTGGATGGAAAAACACAAGGATTCAAAAACAATAAAAAACCTCAAATAGCTAAAGACTTTGCGAGGTATAACATCGACAAGCAAATAACACAAAAATACCCAACTAGGTGTTTCAGTGATGGAGAGTAAGGAAAAAGATGATGTTTTCGGTGGTGAACAACAAGGGAGCTGCAGAAACTTCCTTACCCAAAAAAGTTACTTAGGTTTCATATTTATGTCTTGACACATGTCTCTAATGCATGTCCACCATTTGTCACATATATAAATCTACCATTTGTCTCTTAGCTTTTGGTGCATATGTCACACATTCATCGGTCCATTTGTCACTCCATAATTAGTCCCTTTGTCCTTTATCTAAGCTACCAAATGCCACACTTCCATTTGTCTCTTATTTCTACATTTTCCCTAGTGTAAAATACCCCAAATTTTCGATAAATTTCTAAAATATCACTAAAAATACTAAATCAATTCTAATACACACCAATTCAAATTTCAAGTCAAATAATCCACAATTCATATTTTAATCACATTAAAATCACTTACACCCAGAAAATGTCAATGAATGCATGTACAATTATTTTAACGTGCGTCAGCATTATTCACGCATATGTTTATGCCATATAACGCATGAAATGCACTTCTAAATTCTCAATAAACTCTCATATATAGCATCCTAGGTTTCTATCCTTAATCATGGGATAATGGCATGTTACAATTCTTCCCTCCTTAAGATATTTCTTCCTCGAAATTCTTACCTAATTGATGAAACAGGTGGGGATATTGCTTTCTCATATGCATCTCTGTTTCCCAAGTTGCTTCCTCACTCTAGTGATTTTTCCGCAGGACTTTCACCAATAGAATTACCCGATTCCTCACATGTTTTGTGTGGTATCCCCTTATCTTAATCGGCTCCTTAACATAACTCAAATTACTAGTAACTTCATTCTCTTGAGCTGATAATACATGTACATGCATTAGGACAGATCTATATCTCTTAAGCATATTCACATGAAATACGTTGTACATCTGAGATATTTCACTCATAAAGGTAAGCTGTACACCAATGGTCCTATCCTTTCAAGGATCTCATAAGGACCAATGTACCTAGGGCTCAACTTACCCTTCTTGCTAAATCTCAACACCCCTTGCCAAGGTGAGACTCTCAGAAATACTTTATCTCCAACACAGTATTCCATATCCCTTCTGTGCTGATCGATATAACTCTTTTGTCTATCTTGTGTTTCTTTTATTCGGCTTTGGATCATTTTTACCTTATTCACAGTATCTTGTATTAATTCTAGGCCTTCTATCATTTTAAACCTTCCTCATGCCAATATAGAGGCGATCGACATTTTCTACCATGCAGTGCCTCATAAGGTACTTTTCCAATACTACTGTGGTAGTGGTTGTTATATGCAAATTCAATCAAGCCTACATACTGATCCCAAACTCCTTGAAACTCCATTACACATTGTCTAAGCATGTCCTCAATAGTCTTCATTGTCTTCTCATTCTTCCCATCTGTTTGAGGATGAAATGCAGTACTGAAGTTTAACTTCGTACCTATAGCCAACTATAGACTCTTCCAAAACCTTAAAGTAAATCTGGGATCCTTGTCCGATACTATGGACAGTAGAACTCCAGGTAGTCTCACTACCTCATTCACATACCTCCGTGCCAACTAGTCTAGCGAGTTATTCTTTCCCACTAGTAAGAAATGAGCTGACTTAGTCAATATGTCCACTACAACCCAGATAACATCATTTTGCCTCAAAGTCTTAGGCAATCCTATAATGAAATCCATTGTGATTTGTTCCCATTTCCATTCCAGAATAGGTAACGAATGAAGCTTCCCAACTGGAGCCTGATGTTCAGCCTTAATTTGTTGGCAAGTTAAACACTTAGCTATATAGTCAGCTACTTGCTTATCATTCCCGGCCACTAGAAATGTTGCTTAAGTGTATTATACATCTTGGTAGTACCAAGATGCATAGCATAAGCTGCTATATGAGCCTCTTCTAGGATTTCCTTTCTCAATTCATCCATAGTAGCCACACACAACCTCTGTTTTAACCACAATGTTTCATCTCTCAATTCAAATTCAGAATATAGATTCATTTTAATTTCTCAATCAATTTTACCATTTTAGGATCTTTACTTTGAGCTCTTCTAATTCTCTCATACAACATCGGTCTTAACTTTAGTGTAGCTATTAATGCTACATTTTGTTCTAAATTTAACACCACATTCAAAGCTCTCAACTTAATTAAGCTCGTTAATCTTGGTAACTGAATCTGAGCTACATTGCCATCGACTTGCTACTCAATGCGTCTGCCACTATATTAGCTTTCCCCGGATGATACTCAATCTTATAGTCATAATCCTTTAACAGCTCGATTCATCTTCTCTGTCTCATGTTTAACTCTTTCTGACTCAATAGATACCTTAAGCTCTTATGATCAGTGTATATTTGGAATATCTCTCCACACAAGTAATGTCTTTATATCTTTAGATCAAAAACTACTGCTGCAAGCTCTAAATCATGTACTAGATAGTTCATCTCATGAGACCTTAAATGTCTTGATACATAGGCTATCACCTTGCCATACTGCATCAATACACATCCCAATCCTTGATGCGAAGCATCACTGTATACTACATAACCACCAGTTCCTGATGGAATAGTCAACACCTGTATTGTAATTAACCGATGTTTTAGTTCCTCAAAACTTCACTGATACTATTCATTCTATATGAAAACCACATTCTTCCTCAAAATTTTAGTTAGAGGGGCTGAGATTAAAAAAAACCCCTCGAAAAACCTTCGGTAATATGGCCAATCCTAAGAAACTCCGGATTTCGAACACATTCTTCACAGCCTCCCATTTCATTACTGCCTTTATGTTCTTTGAATCCACTTGAATACCTTGCCCACTTACTATATGACCCAGAAACACAACTTGATCCAGCCAAAACTCACATTAACTAAATTTATTTGTTTCTCCCTCATAATATGTAATATCACTCTCAAGTGCTCAGCATGCTCTTCTCTGCTATTTGAATATACCAAAATGACATCAATAAACACTATCACAAAGTGATCCAGGTAGGGCTAAAATACCTTATTCATCAATGCCATAAATTCAGTTGGAGCATTAGTCAACCCAAACGACATTACTAAAAGCTCATAATGTCCATATCTGCTCTTAAAAGCACTCTTTGGTACATTAGCCTTTGCTATTTTTAGCTAGTAGTACCCAGATCTCAGATCTAACTTAGTGAACACTTGAGCTCCCTGCAACTGATCAAACCAATCATCGATTCTAGGTAACAGGTACTTATTCTTCACTGTGATCCGATTCAGTTGCCTATAATTGATGCACAGTCTTAACATTCCATGCCTCTTCTTCACAAATAAGACTGGAGCTCCTCAAGGTGAACCACTGGGTCTAATAAATCCCTTATCTAGCAACTCCTATAACTAAGTCTTTAACTCCTTCAGTTCCACAGGTGTCATTCTATATGGGGGGATAGATATAGGAGTAGCACCTAGAACTAGATCAATTATGAACTCTGTTTCCCAGTCTGGATGTAAGCTAGGTAACTCTGTGTGAAACATATCCAGGAATTCCCTAACTATAGGAATGTCCTGCTTATTTTGCTTGTTTCGGTTATTAATGACGTGGGCTTAATAAGTCTCACATCCTCCTTGCATTAACCTCAAGGCACTCACAAATGAAATCAACCTGACTGGCACTACTTGGCTAATACCTCTAAACACTACTCTCGGTTAATTAGGAGATTTAAAAATTACTTCCTTAGTATAACAATTCATGATAGCCCTATGATCAGTGAGCCAATCCATACTTAGGATAATATCTATTTCCTTTAGCGGTAAAATAATCAAGTCTGCCTCTAACTCTGTCTGATCAATTCAAATTAAACACCTCTTTCAGACTTCCCCTATCACAGTGGTACTACCTATTGGTGTACTCACCTTTAATCCATATCTTAATAACTCTCTATCACAATGCAATCTAGAAGCCATATATGGTGTAATAAAAGAATGTGTGGATCCAGTACCTAGCAATTCATAAGCCTCAAATGTAGATATGAGTAACACATCTATAACGACCTTTGGAGACTTTTGAGCCTCTTGTCTCATCAAGGCATAAACTCAGGCCTGAGACTGCGATTGTTACTCTGTACCTCATTCCTAACAGTAGGCCTCTTTGCCCAGACCCACTAGCTCGGCTCTACTGAACCGTCATTTATGTTGCCATACTTCCTCTCCTACCAGATTGTGCTCTAAACATTACTGAACAATCCTTTACCTGATGATCAAATGAGCTGCATCGAAGGCAGGCTCCTATCAACTTCCAGCATTCACTACTGTGCTTCTTCCCACAATGCACACAATTCGACAATCGGCTTAATACTGTACCTCTGTTATTACCAAACTGAACAAAACTGCCTCTCTGTTTGAACCCTGACTTTCTTGATCTTGTCAGTGGTCTGAAAGCTCGACTCTAACGCTTGTTGAACCTTCTGCCAAAACTGCCCTGAGATTTACTAGGCCTTTTTTGGCTATACTCTAATCCATGTTCTACCTTATTATCCTTCAACAACTACTTAATGTAGATTAAGGTAGCTCGTAGTTTCATAAAACTACCCAGGTTAGAAATAGCTAACCTCGTCCGGACTTCCATGTTCAGTCCGTCTTCAAATCTCCTGCACTTGTCTTCCCTAGTAGGAATCAGGGTAGTAGCATATCCCATCAGCTCATTGAACTTAACCTTATACTTTGTCACAGATAAACTACCCTACTTCAGATCTAAAAATTCCTTTATCTTTCTATCCGTGTAAATTTTAGGCATGTAATTTTCCTTGAAATCCTCAAGAAGTCTTCCCATCTTAGGCTACAAGGCTTGATGGTACTACTTGGAACAGTTTTTCACCATTGGTAAGTTGGGCCTTGTAGTAAAGACACAGCAAAGTCGAACCTCTCGTCCGACTCGTAATCCATCTGGTCAAAAACTCTCTGTTCTCTCTAGCCATCCCTCGATCTCTGCAGGGTGTATACTTCTATAGAAATCCACAGCCCCCTGCTTTCGTAGTTTATCATACCTCCTTTCCCTTCTGTCAGGAATTCTTGCAGGCATTCTCTCAAGTTGAGACACAGGTGACTCTCTACTGGCTCTTTCTGATCTTAGGTCAACTAATTGTTCCACTTGATAACCTATGGCCGATGACCTATAATAAACAATAACTTCAATTAAAATCTACAATGCTCATAAGATTTCATGCCTAACATTCCTATATATCCCTATGGATGCCAACCATGCTCTGATACCACCAACTCTAGAACCCCACCCTCATTTGTCATGCATTCGTGCGCCCTTCGAATGCACATACACATGCCCGACAAAAATGGCTTGCTAACTATTTCACCTTGAATGTATCTTATGGCATCATAATTAAAATCATAAACAACACAATGTCTAAAATCTAAAAATTTCCAAATTTCATTTCATTAACTATAATTTATAATGTAGCATTATATCCATCATCCAGGTTTACAAAATATTAACCTATCAGAGTGCACATCTCTGTCTACAAATTATGTTGTATACATGAGAATTAAACAAAAAAATTAAAACTAATCCTTCAGTCCCAGCTGACCAACCTTTGAGCCATGTCTTCTATCCAAAGTTTTACAAAATCTCTTCTAAGCAGTCTTAAAAGAAAAGTCGTCCCTCTCTCAAACCTAAAAATGTCAACGTCATAATGTGGTGAGTTTTGAGAACTCAGTTGAGTAACCATCCACTCTTGTCATGCAACACACAATTTATGTCATCAAATAATTCACATCATCTCAATTTTCATCATATAATATCACAAAACACTTTGTACATAATTTTCCCATTTCATAAATCCATACATTTCATCATTTCATTGTAATCATGCAAGACAAAGTCATCGATAAGCATTCACACATTTCATACGATACAAGTTCTTAAGCATTACAATTGCTTAATTATTCATATCATATGTGTATGCAATGCTTATGAGTCTCAAATTTATTTAATAAGTTGTTGTGCCTTTTTTACTGTCCCGTGTTCATTATGGATACCAGGCTCTATCATACTATCCCGTATCCTTTATGGATACCGGGCTCTATCATAGAAATTGAGCCATAGGCTCTTCCCACAGATGTCTGAGCTTTAAGCTCTTTTTTACTAGCGACTCTGGTCAACTGCCTTTATACTTCATGCATTCATGGAATAAAAGCATATCACATTTTCAAACATCATATTTTATCCATTACGTTTGCATTTACTTTCTCATTCACATTGATCATTAGACTTGGTCCAGCATTCATCATATAAGTTGAGAACACATTTATTCAGTCACATTCATATTCAAGGAACACTTTCAATATGTTATTCATGCGTCAAACGCCTCAGACATTTTAAGTCCAGAAATTAGTACACAACATCACATAGATATTCAATTCATAATTAAACAAACATTCAAGGTGAGACCATCTTAGGTTACTCACAAATGCTCCCTTTCACTTTTTGCGTTAAAGTTCTGGCAATGTCTAAAAGCAGTAGTTCAACGTGCTCTTCTATATGCAATCATATACATTTTCACATCACTATATTGTACATTCAGATGAATAAGCTCATTTATAAATGTGTCATGTATTATGCATGTTTAATGACAAATTCTCAAGTATGTTTCCTTAATACACTTCGTAATTAATTTACAACACCTTCCAATCATTCTTTAATCCTTAATACGCTTAACTCACTTTAATCCTTTCATTCAACATTAACTAAATTCATTTAAGCTAGCTTAAACCTTAATACCTCATATGTAAATGCCCTAGCATTGGTTTGTTCAACTATTGCTTAATTAAAACATTTTTATGAAAAACAAATCGCAAACCACAATCTTTTTCCTGCATTTTTCTCAAGATTTTCTCAGGCAAATTTTGGGTCAGATTTGTATGGCTATTTTGACCCAAAAATTGAAGTTTTTAAACAATAATTTATTCTAATCAAATATTACGCTATGTTTGTTTTAAACACAACAAAAATCATTCAATTTGGTTCAATATTCCATAAGTTAGCTCAAAATACTACAAACTGTGCACATTCAAAAATTTGGCTAATGTATGATTGTGCATGTGCACGATTGTGCACTCCCATCGTTGAAGGATTAGTGCATGATTGTCCACTCCACTACTTGAAAGTTTAGTGCACGATCATGTTTGAGCACTATCGTGCACTCCCATAATTGAAGGGTTAGTGCATGATCGTGCTTGTGCATGATTGTGCACTCCTGTTGTGCACTCTAACTTGTAACCCCCATATATCTCAATTTCGATATCTAAAAATTACAAAATTTATACCAATTGAAAGCTAAGAGAATAAGATTGAACTTTTATGAAGACAATTAGGTCTGATTTGGCCTAAATCAATATATTTTATTCGACAAAACATGACACAATTTCTGTCAAGGATAGTGCTGATGCCTATGGCAGAGCTCAACTTTAAGCTAAATTTCAAAACCTTTAGTAAAAAAATTCAAATATGACTTCTGCATAAAAATTATAGCTATATATTTCTAGTTTAATCTAGATCAAAATCCATCTAATTTGGAAATTAATAGATCAAATTATGTCCAAAATGTAGATGCATGTTCAGTAACAACACTACATATAACATACTCCAGCACACTTCATTGCCAAAATCCTATCATTTCTCTATCCTTTCAAGTTGATTCAATTAAACCTAAATTTCTAGTTCAAAATTCTCTAGTCACAATTAAAAAATTCATGAATGATCATTACTCAAAACCATAACCTAATTCCATATGTTTTCCTTATAACATTTTCTGCTTTTCACTACTCTTCATTTAACTCCATTTACCACAGTCCTTTGTCTTGTTAATCATATCACTGAATTTGCTTCTTCCTTCACCACCTACACACGCATCCACATCATTCATGCATTCATCAATCCATAAGCATGGAAACATACACCACTCACGCATACATCCATTTATATACATTAAAACCTCATTTTAATGTCATTTACGCTACTATAAAACTTAAAGCATAACTTACTTGTTTTAACCTTCAAATTATTCAGCAAAATTCCAGAAATGGGGAGAGTAAATAAGAGATTTCAGTGGATGGAGAAACACAAGGATTTAGTAACAATCAAAAACCTTAAATGGTTGAAGACTTTGCAAGGTGTAACATGGATAAGCCAATAACACAAAAATACCGAACTAGGTGTTTCAGTGATGAAGACTAAGAAAAAAGATGATGTTTTTGGTGGTCAACAACAAGCAAGTTGCAGAAACTTCCTTACCTAAAAACGTGACTTAGGTGTCTCATTTATGTTTTGGCACGTCTCCATTGCATGTCCACCATTTGTCACCTAAGTAAAGCTACCATTTGTCTCTTAGCTATTGGTCAACATGTCATACATTAATAGGTCCATTTATCACTCCATAATTAGTCCATTTGTCCTTCATCTAAGCTACCAAATGTCACACTTCCATTTGTCTCTTATTTCTACATTGTTTTCTAGTCTAAAATACCCCAAATGTTTGATAAATTTCCAAAATATCATCAAAAATACTAAATCAATTATAATACATGCCAATTCAATTTTCTAGTCAAATAATCCACAATTCACATTTTAATCACAATAAAATCACTTATACCTGAAAAATGTCAATGAATACATGTACAATTATTTTAATGAACATCAACATTATTCACGTATATGCGTACGCCATATGATGCATGAAATGTACTTCTAAATTCTCAATAAACTCTCATATACAGTATCCTAGGATTCTAACCCTAATCATGGGATAATGGGATGATACAACTCTCCCCTCCTTAACAAATTTTGTCCTCGAAATTCTTACCTTATTGAGAGATCGTTTAATCAATTTCTGTTAATTCGATTAGGGATAAATAGTTACACCTTTAGAGAGGGTAATTAGTACATTCAAAAATCTAGAGTGAGACAAAATTCAATCAATAAAATAGGAGGGTGACAAAATAAGGAAAAAGTAATCTTTAGCATTTAGATTTTTGAATTAAGATTTTATGCAATTGCAGTATTGTCCATTGTTTACATTAGTCTCTTTTAATTTTAATTTAATTTTTTAGATTATTTGCATTTGACAATTTATTTCTTAAACAAAGTTGTGTCTAAATTAAGTGGTGTCTAGGAATCAATCCCTGTGGGATTGATATCCGCTCTTTTTACTACAAGTCATGACCTTTCACTTGTGAATTTTTTAGCGTAAAATAAGTAGATAGGTTTTATCATCAACAAGTTTTTGGCACTGTTGATGGGGGTTGATTGTTGAGCATCGAGTTTGATTCATATTACTTTGATTTAAGAGTTTTTGATACTTTTCTTTGTGTATTTGCAGGTGCATAAACATAAGGAGTACACGAAGGACGAACGAAGCTATAGGGGACAAATTTCCCGAAATTAAGATGCAAGAAAGAGAAATAAGAAAGGCAAAGCGTCTAAATTTCTCAAATCAAGATATGGCTGAAGAAGGAGAGCAAGGAGGACCGAAAAGGATACTCATGGAATTCATGAGTCCAGGTTTTAGTCCTCAAGGAGTGGCGAGGTCGGTAGTTCAAGCGAATAATTTTGAGATAAAGCTAGTGCTACTCAACATTTTCGAAAACAGTGTTTAGTTTTACAGGCTATCCAATGAGGATCTGAATGCCCACATCATAAATTTTTTAGGGAGCTGAGACACATTCAAATTCAATGGAATGTCTAACAATGCGGTGAAGCTGGAACTATTTTCATTCACTTTGAAGGATCGGGATAAAGTATAGTACAATTCTTTAAATCCAGGCTAGATCATGATCTGGGAGCAACTCGCCCAAGCATTCCTTTCTAAATATTTTTCATTAACGAAGTTGATGAGGATTATCAGGAGGTAACAAATTTCTAGTAGAATGATGGAGAATCTCCCTATAAAGCTTGGGAGAGATTTAAAGAACTTTAAAGAAGCTATCCCCATCATGACCTCCTGCAGGAATTTCTGCTTCAAACATTTTACAATGGAGTGAACCCGAGCACAAGGGGCACAATTGATGCAGCAGTCAGAGGCTCACTAATGAGGAAGATGGTGGAAGCAGCTTATGATTTATTGCAGGAGTTGGCAAGCAACAACTGTATGTGGTTGAGCGAGAGGAGTAGACAAGGACAAAAGGAATAAAGAGGTATGATACTTATTGACTCAGTTACTACCTTACAAGCTAAAATCACAGTTTTGACGAAGCGACTAAACAATATGCAAAGAGCGTCCACCTTAGAAGTTAAGGCAATGCAAGCATAATGTGAGCTGTGTGGGGAGAACAACCACAGCTTAACAGAATGTTTCTTAATGGTAGCTAACGGGATCGAACAAATAAGTTATTTGGGCCAGTTGTAGCGAGGTAATAACGCACATTCGAATACATATAATTCGGGTTGAAAAAACCACCTGAACCTTTCTTAGAGTAACAATAATGCCTGTGGCCATCAAAGAGCACAAGAACCTCCAAGATTCTAGCAAGATCGAATCGGAGTATTGGAAAGTAAAATGGATAAGATGATGGAGGTTTTGGGTCTAAATTGGCAGCACAAGAAGAGAATCAAAAAAGGATGTATACAAGCTAGGAGGAAAATTAGAAGAGGATGGAAGCAAATTTTGATTAAAATTTGAAGAATCATGCATCATCAATCTACAATCTGGAAGTTCAAGTAGGCCAACTAGCTAACCCTTTATCTTCACGAAATGTAGGTAGTCTACCAAGCAAGACTAAGGTGAATTTGAAGGAAAGAGTCATGGCCATTACTCGGATAGAGAAAGAAGGAAGCAAATATGGGGAGAAAAATGGAAAAAGGTAAGAAGAACAAACAGTCCTGGAAGTCTTTCCAAGTGGACCAGTAAGTGAGCCGATTAAAGAACTTCAGCTTGGGCTTCCATATTAAAATTTTCCTCAGTGGAAGCCATCTTCAAGTGAAGTAGCTTAGAATTCTAAGGAAAGGGAGTTAAGCAAGATGACAGACATAATAAATAAACTCCAGACAAAGCTCATATTAAAGGGGTCATTGAAAGAAGAGGTTATCTATCACATATCAAGAAAAAGTCTGCACGTAGCATAGAGGAAAGAAGACCCAGGAGTCTTTTTCATTCCGTGTAGTATAAATGGAGTTAAGATAGATCAAGCATTTGCAGATTTGGGAGCAAGTATCAACATGATGTTATACTCATTCAGTCAAAAGTTAGGTCTAGAAGAGCTAGAGCTGACTAAGACATTATTGAAAACGACTAACAAGACAGTGTATTTACCGAAGGGGATCATCAAGAATGAGCAGCTACACATTAATAAATTTATTGTTCTCACGAATTTTCACATGTTGGATATTAGTGAAGACAAGGAAACCCTAATAGTTCTTGGGCAAACGTTTCTAGCTACTACTCATGCGATAATTGATGTTGATATGGACGAGTTAATACTGAAAGTAGGGAAGGAGTAGCTAACATTCATGGTGTTGAAGAAGAATTATCATCCTATTCTACCCTTGACAGAAATTAGGTAACCTAAACTCCAAGGAGGATGGGAAAATATTGAGGACCTTAGAAATGCCTTTAGGAAAAAACGAATGCGTAGGAGATGGAAAAGAAAGAAAAAGAATGATGAAGGTGGAGTCTATAATAAGGTAGCCTCTGTACAAAGTCTGAGAGCAGTTTATGACCGCTATCATTCTGGTCATTTGAACTGCCATGAGTAAGAAGAAGAGTCGAGCTACCAATGGTAATAGAAGTGCTGCGTGGGAGTCAACTAGCCTTTGTTTGTTTGTTTTTATTTGAATTCCTTAGTTATGATCATGTTTGAATTGGAAATGATTGATGTTTGTATTGATTTTGATTGGATTTCACATTGTTTTCTTTTCAAATTTCTCGTTGATGAGGATTAGGCAACTGGTTGACGACCTGTGCCTTCAAGTTCCCCATTTCTAATTTACTTGGAAGAAGAAGGTGCACGCTTTCGTGACTTTAGGAATAGAACATTAGTTACTCCTAGGTATTTCAACTTTGAAGTGTTAGAAAATATAGGAGTGAGACGCTGACTTGAACAATTAGTTGCGAACATAGGGTGGAATAAATTTATTCGGTGTAACATACCTATTTCTGCCACTATATCTTTAGATTTTTTCACAACAGTTAGGTATAATTCTAAAATAGATTTGTTTTGGTTTAGAATGTTTTCAAGCTTGATTACTCTATCATTTGTGAATTGTTTAACTTGTCAAATACAAAAATCTTAGATGGTCATGCAGATTTTGGCGTAGATGCTTATTGCAACACTATCATGGGTGAAGCCTATTTTAATTCACGTAGTGCACCGAACTCTCTCATTTGGAGTGCTGAACATTTGTTGTTACATAAATTCATGTGCCTGACTGTGTTTAATAAAACAGAAATCAATAAATGCTCAGCTAAAGAACTCTTATTTTTATGGTATATGGATAAAAAGCTTAAAATCGACACTCCTTATAGAATTTTTCGATCACTAGAGAGTGTGATTACTAAAAAGAATACGTCTTTTGGGATGACTCATATTGCTTCTACTTTGGGTGTATTTTATAATGTTAATATGGAGAATTTACATATTGCTCCTCACGACTTGTTTAATATAGCCTATTTGAGACGCGCTGAGATTATGGAGGTCCAATCTACGAAACTTCATAATCCTCAGATGCGCACTGTAGTGAGGAGCAGGAGGGGTGCCAGTGTAGTCGTAGATCGACCCTCCACATCTAGCGCAGCTCTAGAACCAGAGGAGGAAGCAGTAGCAGAGGAATCAAGGGAATCAGCTGCGGGACCGATATTAATTGATTCTCGATCAAATGGCCACAAATCAATAATGGATGACATCCCAATTAGATGAACTCAGCACTCAAATGTGGTAGGTTCACAAGGAGCAATGTAGTTTAAAGAGAAGGTTCCTAAACTTCTGTCAAAGGAACAATTTTGAAGCTTCCAGACCATCACCATCACCACTATCATCGGAATAAGCTTTTCTTATCCCTTAAACTTTTAAATTTTGTTGTTTCTTAAATGTGAGTGAATTTCTTTTCATATGTATTTGGTTTCCTATTATTTGTTTATGTTCTATGTCTTTTGTTTAGTTCTAATTTCTTTAATGTTGATTTGACTTTGGTATCTTCTGTTTGGGGTCATATCATTCATTTGTTTAAATTTCTTTTGTTTAGTTTGTTTTTTTTGTATGGTTTGATGTCATTTCCCTTTATTTGGTTGTTAACTTGTCACATTGAGGACAATGTGATCTTTGAGTATGAGGAGGTGACATCAAAGTTCTTTGTTGCATTTTTTTAAAAAGAATTGTGTTAAATAGGATGCATGTTTAGGCATATTGCATATGCTTTGTGTTAGAAATGGAATCACTATTGAGTCACTATGATAAATATTGCCATGAAATTCTATCATGTTAGTTGGAATTAGATTAAATGCATGCTTAAACTCGGATTAGGCTACTTAAGTAGAAAGTAAACCACATAGGGTGATGAAAAGTAGTTGGTTAAATAAGCTTAGTCACAAATCGACATTTGAGCAACGAGGTAGTGTAGATATTCATGATGAGTTTTCAATTGAGCCAAAGTGAGGGATGAGCCATATGACTCCATATATGGTCATTTCATTTCTTTGTTGAGCTACTTCCATAGGTTACTACCTTCAAAACTTGCTTTGACTCGGTTTAAGTGTACTGGATGTATGCTTAATAGAGATGATCTAGGCCCTTTTTGTATTAACCCTTGGTGTAAATGATCGACCTGTTAATTATCCCTTACTACATCCGTTGAGCCTTAACCTTTTGTTTCTTGGAAACACCCAAAATTTTAACACTTTAAACCCTATTATCCTACCTTTCACAAGCTTAGTAAAGTATTAAGTAAACATAAGTTGGGATTGTGTGAAATTTTTACGGAGACAAGTTAAGTATATTTCTTCCTATGGACTACATTATATATAGTGCTAGTTTTGACTCATAGTTCTTTCATGTATGAAGAAAAAGAAAGAAAAATGAAAAAAATATATGAAAAAGAAAAGAAAAGAAAAAGTAAGAACAAGTGAATAGCATAAATAAGTGCAGAATATTAGTTTTATTTGTATGTCTTGTAGTTATGTTTAGTTATCCTATTTTTATCTGCTTTGTACTTTACTTATGCTTGTGCTTAACCGTCTTTCCTCTCTTTTGAACCACCTTAACCCTTACAAAATTACAAACCTAAACAAGTCCTTTTGAGCTATTTATGCATGCAATCATTGTAGAGGAGAATTACTATATTAGCAAGCCTATGAAAATGAAGTGGTAAAATTGAGTGGTTGTATTTATTTTGCTTGAGGACAAGCAAAGATTCAAGTATGGGGATGTTGATAGGTGTGCATTAGGATATGTTTTTATAGGTAATTGGCATATTTTTTTTAGCATAATTGTTATTTGTTATTCTAGTTTAGGATTCATTTTGTATGTTTTCATTAAATTTGGTTTCCATTGTTGTTCTTGTATGTTTGATGCTAATTAAAGGTAAGAATTGACTATTTTTGTGTAGGAAGGAAGAGGGAGCAACTTGGAGGTTGAACAGAAGATCAAAGAAGAGAAGACAAGAAGAGTTCATCTGGGACAAATTCCTACGTTCGTGGGAATCATGCAAATTGTCACAGACATGGCAAATCACAACAGAAATGAGCAGTGCATCTGTGTGCAATTCCCATGCTTATAGGAATCATGTAGATTCCCATAGACATGGGAATTGTAATAAGAGGCAATCTACGAGGCTTCATTAAACATAATATTTTTGGCTATAAAAACATAATTAAGCCTCCTTCTTCAGGGGAGACAACACCAACCCATAGAAACAACATCCTTGAGTGAAGAACATATGTTTGGAGCATTGAAGAAGGATTGAAGACAAGGATCATCATCAAGATTTGGCAAAATAACACACTAACAACAGAATTCCAGATTTTGGCAAAGAAGAGAAGGAGTCTTTCTATTCAATTTTCTTTCATTTTAACCTCTTATATTTTTTTTAAAAATGGTTTATTTGATTATTAATAATGTTATGGAGACCATTTAGACTGATTTCATTTTAGAGATTTCTTTTGAATTATTTTGTCAAAACTCCTATTTTATTAAATTGAATACAATTGTCATTGTTGGTTGTTGTTCTTAATTGTCATCTTGTAACAAATTGAGAGAGTGAGTGAGATACGATTCGTGTAGGATTGTATAACGAGAGTTGGTGACCTATAGACTAGAAATCATCATGTTAATTGAATAGTTAGAAGAGAGATCTCGATTAGTCAATTGATCACCCATAGGATAGTTTAATAAGTAGTTGAATCGGTAGAGTCATTGGGCAGGTTGAGAGATCGTTCAATCGATTCCCTTCAATTCGATTAGGGAAAAATAGTTACACCTTGAGAGACGGTAATTAGTACATTTGAAAATCTAGGGTGAGACATAATTCAATCAATAAAATAGGAGGGAGACAAAATAAGGAAAAAGTAATCTCCAACATTTAGATTCTTGAATTCAGATTTTGTACAATTACGGTATTGTTGATTATTTACATTAGTCTTTTTTAATTTTAATTTAATTTTCCATATTATTTGCATTTCACAATTTAGTTTCTTAAACAAAGTTGTGTCTAAATTAAGCGGTGTCTAGGCATCAATCCCTTTGGGATCAATATCTGCTCTTTTTACTATAAGTCACGACCCGTTCACTTGCAATTTCTGAGCATAAAACAAATAGATAGGTTTTACCATCAACTAGTGGCTAATTCTAAAGAACCTCAGAACCTTAAAGTTACCAAACACATTGAGAGAAAGTATCATCTCATAAGGGAGATAATACAATGTGGTGAGGTGGATGTGGTAAAGATTCCCACAGATCAAAACCTTACTAATCCGTTCATAAAGACGCTATCACAGAAGAGCTTCGATTAGAAGGCATGGGAATGAGGGTGTAACATCCCGTTTCCAGAGAACGGGTCGGACCAGAGAAACGGGTCCAGGTGTGGTAAATTACCACACCTCATGC